>JAMKCH010015520.1:0-60319 GCA_023653785.1 Ophioderma brevispina
TTTGGTTTTTTTTAATGTATTTGTTATTGTATTTAGGGACGCACCATTTAATATCAAGATCTCCAAGTGCACTCCTTTGCTACTAAAGTCATAGCCATGTGTCTGTCATTCCATTGGCTACTCTCTGCAATCACTCAAACCCACTCAGGTAGTTCCTATCCAGGGAGAAAGTTCCATCAAGGGTGGTTTAACCGTCCGTTTGGCATCCAACTTCAGGGTTGTGGCATCCGGTCATCGGAGTTACCACGGACAGTATGTCTTCTTTGATCTCCGGGTAGTGGATGTAATTGTCCGGTTTCTTTGTTATTTTCTTCAGGCATCAGAAATCTTGCTATTCTTTCCAGGAGTAGACTTGGTTGAGCCTTTGGTGCCAGTTATGTACAGTTATCCATTTTTTGGTTGCTCTCATATCTTCTGGCACCTTCTAGACTGTGTTGGAGTTACCTCCCAAGTCGTCGTCCTCTTCTTGGGTAGCCATAGCATCTGGGGACCCTTCGGTCGAACTGATCCATCATTTAGAACACAGTCTTTCTCTACATGGGCCGGAGATCTCGGGTTCTCTTTTCCATTGGGTTAGTTGAATTCTCTAGTTCAATCGCACTGTCTTTCTTGATCTAGGATGAGCCGTAATCGTCTATTCCTCCTGAAGCTTGCATTTCGACTGGTAAGGTCACTTCTTTTAAAGAAAAGGAAGTCCATCCACGCTGCCACCATGTGAAAACGGGAGGCGGGTTCTGGCTTTATTGGGTCCTTCTAGAGATCCAACATCGCAGTAAGAAGCCGTCACATCAAGCTCCAGATACCCACGTATCCCCGATAGTATAAACTTCAGGAGGTTCAAGGTGTTACATGTGAGAGAGATATGGTAGCGTGCTTTCTCACTTACACTTCTTCACACGTAACTTTGTGACATTTGATGTTACACCCTGGTCAATCATACCAAAAAGATGAGAGTCACAGCAAGTCATTTGAATGCTATGAGTAAAAATATTGATTATCTTTTTTACCTCTTTCTAGTTACTTACACATTTTACTGATCTTACATTGTGAGAGTGCTTCGGGCATGAGCATTTTTAAGGAACTTCTTGTAATGTTATCAAAACCTAAAAGGGGTTCTAAGTGATCGATTAACTGATGAACGTGAGCAGAAAGGGATTTTATTCACCTGAGGCAGTGTGGGCTGTAGACACAGCAAGCTTACCCCTACAGGCGATAGCCCAAGATGGCTGACCCCTCGGGGTGAGATCTACTCAACCACTTCAAACAATGGCAATTTCCTCGCCTTTTATACCCGATATTGTTTGATTTCGAACTCGTCTGTTCCATGCTGTTTTTATTTCTGAGCGTATATTTGGCGCACATCATCATTGGCTAGAAGTTCGGGTCTTAACCATTTAGTGATAGTAGGAAATTATCCAGCCACAGCGTTTTTGTACTCAAGACAAAATGTCCAAAATTTATGCGCATGGCATGAATTTATTTAAATACCAATCTTCCTTCATCTTTTAACGATTCTTATCATAACTTAATAACTAGATTATACATCTATTTTTCAAGGTTGATTTGTTGAACTATACTTACTATTTTCTCATTATGGATTCTGAAATACATCGTCTGTGACAAGTTTTAACAAGTTGTGTATCGTACGCTGCCAAAGTGCGTTTTCGTTCTAATAATACATAATCTAGACATTTTTTACTTTGGGTACTAAAAGTGACAAACTGGACCATTTGTACACGAAATTCTGTGATATTTTGTATTTACACATAACAATGAATGGAAATGGTGCGACATACAAAAGTTTTTGTGTGAAGGTGATTTCCCGAATCGGCAGGGTTGCGAAGAAAAACTGTGGGATACACTATCGGAATTTCTGCCTTTAACTCGTGTAATAACAACACTAGGAGATCATGAAAACATGCTCCAAACTTTAGCATGAGAGGTTTAGGTGTGAGAAGTATAAATAAGAATTAAGAATGTAGGTTGGTGCAATTATCGCAAGGTGGCAGGCCCACATTCGCTACAAAAATCAACGGAATGACCAAACGGCTCTTCGGTTTGATCGGCATTGTGTCCTGCCAAAATAAAACGAATCGGCGTTAGATAATTATGAATTCTACATAAATAAAAAAAATGCTAATAGTCCATGAGCTATCATCACCAGATTTTCGTTTCGTTGCACCAATTGAAGGATTATGTCCCCCTGACTAGGATTAGGTATGTTTCCGCCTCCAAAAGCTAAAAGAGTTAGAAGGCCCCTGACCATTTAAAAATGGCCGCCATTGTTATTATGCAAAACCCATAATATTATAATCATTGCAGATAGAAATTCATCGACGACTACACGAAATCAAGTTTTTTAACTTCCTGGAGGATAAAAATCTAGGGTCCAAGATGGCCGCACAAGGAGGCATGTATTGTTCTGCTAAATGAACGTAAAATGGAAAATTTGTTGGATGAGAGAGCAACCACTAAATCACTCCGCCCATTTTGTGTAATGGTGGGTAGCTCCGGTTTGGTTAAAGCATACCGGCGATTGTAAGCAAATTGGTGTGGCATGGTGGTAGATATTGTTGAGTGTCAAATGTTAATATCTAAATGAATAGTGCAGACACTGTTCTATAAGTGGGAATATCAGAAATAATAAAATTTGAACTACAAATTAAATTAGGCTTCGGAAGTACTCGTGCTCGGAGACGGCTATGGGGTTTTACGTGTCGGGTTGAAAAGGTGGTGGCGCTATTCACAAGCCTGTAGCATGAATTCTATCCTGTATCGTATCAAATAGTCATGATTTTTAAAAAATTTCATCTTTTTGATATAGAAATGTCTTCAAAACATCAAATATGATGTTCACGTTGGGTTGAAATTTAAACTTATTTCAAGCCATTTTAGCGTGTATTTCATTGGGAGAGTTAATGGGGTGTGCGCCTTGGGATTAAACATTTAACACCCTCGTCGGCCGAAGGGGGGGGTGTGTTACCACTCCCCCCTCAGGTTTTTTTACCCGGCTTGCTAAAACCACCTTTTTTGGTGCCAAAGTATTTAATGTAATGTCAATTGACATTTTCCGCTCCTTTTCATCCAAAAAACAAACATCCAACGGGGTATGGTCTTCTTCAATTGATACCAAAATGAGTACCAACATGACCAGCATTCAGTCATCATGACGTAATAAAGTTCGCATGTCAGCAACAACTGTCAACTTTCCATAGACACCACACAGTGAAAAATTCCATTTTTCGCCAAAAAGGTTAGAAAATCAGATTTTCATGCCGGTTTTTGGACTCTCATCTTCCTTCCCAGCGACAACTCGTGTGAAGGGTCTGTCATTGTCCAGAAGTACATGAGACATTGCGAGAAAAATGTTATCACAGTTTCCTTATGTTATCATTCTGTCGAAAACGATGTATTTATGCAGGGCGTTTGGTTTCTTGATTTCGGTCCCATGGAGCGAGTGTAACACCCGCTTCATCATGTCCGCAAAATACATATCCATTAATTCACTGTTGCACCAATGTATGGGCCCCAACATATTCACATTCTGTCCCTAACAATAATTTTTTTTACATTTAACAAAAACATGCTTCCTTCCGCCGGCCATCTTGGACGTTAATGAGACACTTGCACATTTGAAAGATAGTGCGCCCTCACGATTTTTCAAAATTGATATTTTTGCATGGTTGTAAAGCTTTTACATTAGCCTCACCTGAACTGTTTAAGATCAAATCAGCGGCCCTATGGGTAGACTGTACCCAAGTCTCGGCTCTGTCTCGGGGTTTAGAGCGCACTTGGTTAAAAGATAATGCTAAACTAAAAACTTGAGGACTTTTTCATCTTACCACCCCCTAGCTGGACAGCACATGCCAACCAACTGGTCATCAGAACGGGATTGCACAGGGCTCCTGGGAATTAAAACTGGTGGGGATGGGTTGAAGAGTATAGTGTAATTTCAGTCGCTTAGCGTTTCCATCACCGTGGACCCGAGAAGGGCTACCTTATGGGTAAACAGGAACGATTTTTTATAATTCAGCGACAACGGGAATGTATGGCACGCTAGCAGCGGACAATAAACGACGAGTTTCACGCGGAAAGACGGCGAGTTTGCAAGTTTGTAGCGAGATGCGGAGAGTTTGCATGTTTTGGACACGCGATGACGGCTGAGTTTGCAAGTTTTTAACGCGAAGACGGCGAGTTGCAAGTTTGTACACGCGATGACGGCGAGTTGGCAACTGGTTTTAAAGCGATGACGGCGAGTTTGCAAGCTTGTAACGCGGATGGAGGCGAGTTTGCAAGTTTTTAACACGAAGAGACCCGAGTCTACCATGTAATAAACATATTTGTTGATTAAAGTTACGCCAAATTTAAGTTGGCCTACAAATTACCAGGATCGGTATTTAGGACTCTTATTAATTGTCTGTTTTTGGTATATTATTATTTGTATGTAAAATATAGGCCCTACTCTTATTCGTCCAATGTACTAGGCATCATTTGCGAACCACATTGAAAGAAAATTTAGATTTTGTTGAAAATGTGCCAGGCCGCTTTAATTGTTTCCCAGCCAATCAGAAGGTAAAATCTTTAGTCGTTGTACGGGAATACATCCATATCTATAATGAAATTACAATGTCAGTTTTTCCATAATACAATCGGGCCATTTTGAAATAGGCAGTACACGTTATGTTGCAACTTTACATGCCGACAGAAACATACATCTATAGTCAGGGGGAACCACTTCAAGGGGATATAGTGTAAATTAAATCCCAAGGTGGGTGCACAAACTCTAAGGCCCTTACAGGAATTGGCTATAACTGGATGAAACATAAGATATAGGAGAGGAGCCTGGAAGTCCTGGAATCCTGAGCATCATCGAAGAAAGCAGTGTTGAACACTGAGTAATTCATCTGAGTAATGGGGCATCGACATACCAACTAGTTTCGTTGCAAGAGTGTTGATCCTCAATGGAAATTACAGCTAATTCAGCGGTCAAGCGGTTGCTGATGCTGCTGCTGCTGCTGCGCTGACTGCTGCTACTCTACTACTACTACTACTACTACTACTACTACTACTACTGCTACTGCTGCGCTAACTATTACTACTACTACTACTACTACTACTACTACTCTATACTACTCTACTACTACTACTACTACTACTACTACTAGACTAATACGACTACTACTCCTACTACTACTAACTATCCTTACTACTACTAACTACTAATACTAACTACTACTACTACTACTACACTACTACTACTACTGACTACTACTACTCTCCGCTGGCGGGCTGCTACTACTGTGTTGTTGTTGTTTTTTGCTGTTATGTTGTTGGCTGTTGGCTGTTGTTGGTTGTGTTGCTGTTCTTGCTGCTGTTGTTGTTGCCTGTTGTGCGTTATGGCTGTTGTTTGTTGTGCCTGCTGCTGCTGCTGTGATGATGATTGATGAGTGATATGAGACGACGATGACGACGTCGTCGGCGACGACCACTTGATGATTTTTCCATCTAACAATGAAACTTTTCGTACACTATCTAACCAATGAACTAACCAGCGCCTACTACCACACCCAATATCGACCCACACTCGTCAAAATTCGCAGCTTTAACGCGGATGAATTACGACGCAAAAGGTGTATTCCATTGGCAATTAAGCTTGGTCATCGCTGGTCCAAATTCAAATGTTCTGCTATTGGTTTCTGCTTGTTGACATCGGGGCTCTGGAGGCTTTTGAGCAAAATTGAAGGCATTTTCATTATCATGATTATGATAACACTCAATAACAATAAGTGATAAAATCCAGTAGAACACCTTGAAATCTAATACAATAAACTCCAACCTTTGTACCCGTTTTTTTTTCCAAGAAATCAATAATTTAAATGAAATCTTAAAAAATCAACTTTTCCAGAAAAAAAATCATGTTGGTAAAATTGCCACCCTTTGTACGGACAAAATAGACATTTTGTCTACCCGCATGTTTTATTTTATTGTTTTAGAAAAGGTGTTGGAGATCGAAATTCTGACAAACTGAAGCGTTTATAATTCATATATACCTTCGTGGTGCAATTTAATACAAATTGTTTAACATAACACTAATTCTGGTAAAAGATCCAATTCAAAAGGTTAGTTCTAAAGGCAATTGTACCAATCATTTCACGTATAATTACAGTATCGCTCCTGCTTCTATTGAACAATACTATTGGTTAATTAATGGTTTGTGCTTTTAATGTATTTTCTGTACATAAAGCAAAAATCGGCGTATGTACTAAAAAGGTTACCATGACATCATTTTAGACAGCCTCTTTTTTTCTCGTCCTCTGAAATATTTTTATTATTTAACATTTCCTCCGAAGGTGTAATGGATGGTTACGACGCCCACCTTTTATATCCACAATAAAACACATTCAAGTGATGGTTTTTTTGAAGAGAAGATATCTGTAGCTTTTCAAACAACACTTGCTTCCATTGGAAGTTGTTTGTACAGGTAGTCATGTGAATCGTTAGAGCTGAAACACTCTTAAAATGAAATTTGTGATCATTACTGTCATTTTAGCCCATGTTTCATCACTAACAGTTCACAATCAGTACCTGTACACAAAACTTCCATTGGAAGCAATGCATTGTGGGAAAGCTACTGAAATCTTCTCTTGGTTTTATTGTATCAAGTTGAAGGTCGTGATCGTGATTTAAATCTAATTAGCATACACACTTGCTTGATAATACAATTACGTCAAATAAAGTCATAAGTAGGGCAATGGTTAACAAAATTTAACAAAAAAAAAAAAAATGATTTTTAGGAAACATCGGTGTTTTTTCTCTAATATTATACAAAATTGCGGGTAATATCATAGGTGAAAATAAATAAACAATACAGCATTATTCTGAAGTGCTTGATGTGTATTTAGGCCCATAAGACCTTTTCAAAATATTGAATTCAACCACCCCCATACCTTACAACACGCCACCCTCAAATTAAATATTATTTTGTTTTTGTCAAAAGAGGTGAAAAATTAATATATTTGAGTGTGTTACTTTAAAGGCACCATCAAGCGATTCTCTAAATCAAAAATAAGACCACAAAGCATCTCAATAAAGACAACAAAAAAATCGGGAAAAAAAAAATATTATGTCAATAGGGACAATTACTACAACACGTAATTGAATGAAGATTCATATCTTTGAACAACTGCTGTTTTCTTCCTTTTCTGTAATTTTTCAGTTGCAAGAAATAACCTATGGGAATTCAACAGGCCTACCTCACTTTTAAGCTGTTCCTGCAAATTTGAAAAAATTATTACTCTTTCGGGTGGAGGACTGATAGTGTCTTTAAAATAAACCCTCGTCAACCGAAGGGGGGTGGTTACCACCCCCTTCAGTTGCTTTTTCCACGGCTTGCTACAACCCCTTTTTTTTTTGGTGCCAAATTATTTATGTAATTGTTAATTGACAATTACAATTAAAAATTTTAATCCAAAAACAAACAATCCCCGGGGTATAGGTAAGTATACAGGGTGATCCCAAAGTGATGGATAGGGGGTGGTAACCACCCCCCCCTCCGTAAGAGAGTAACAACATGCCTAACACAACACAGGAACATCACAGACCCTTGAGTTTGGTACCAATAGATGACTATGGTCCTCCTCTTTCCATTGATACCAAAATGAGTACCAACATGCCTCGCATTACGTCACAATGATCTCATAAAGTTCCACTGTCAAAAAAACTGCCATTTCCATAGACCCACATTGAAAAATTCAATTTTTTCCGCCAAAGGTTAGGAAATCAGATTTTCATGCGGTTTTTTTTTTGACTCTACTTGATGGGAAATGACAGTTTTATATAATGACCAATCATTTTAAGAGCTTATATAGGGTGTTTGAGTCGCCAAAATTTCGAAATAAAATCAAATTTCCACCCTATATTCAGTAGTTTCGTACTTTCCTCCTTCCTTCCTCTCAACATAATGAAGACGTCATGGTGACGTAATAATGGGGATGTTATTACTTATTGTGGTACCAATGAAAAAGAAACTCTAGCTCTCACTTTGGTACCAAATTTACGAATCAGGTGTTCAGTAACGAAATCACAGGGGGGGAGGTGGTAACCACCCCCCCCCCCCCCCGGGAGTTTTGTTAGTAGACAAAAAATGGCTCGGTAGACAAGGGTTTATGAGTGACGACGCATATCGTCCGTTGACGGCCCTATTCTAACGATACTGTGACTTTCCCTGTCATCTCCCCTTGTCCGTTTGTGGTTGAAGGAGGGGGAGGTGGTGGCTGAAACGAAGGCTTTGTTGGCTTTGGGCGGTTTTGCGTCATCAAGGCTTGATGAAGAGCGTTTTTGATGTTCGTTTTTATTTGGAGTGGCATTACCGGAAAGTCTGTGGGTGTCTGAGGCCGGGGCAGAGTTTTTAGAACTACTTACTTGCAGAGTTTCTGCGTTGTTGTGGTTGGGAAAGTGATTATCTGAATCTGGTGGAACTACTGGATCCTAATGAAAATGCATCGTTATTTGTATAACTTCATTGTGTAAGAGAGAGTTCCTTAACTAGGTTTGATGTGTTATGGTACACAACCTCCGCCTTCGAGCAGTTGATTTTTCATAACTAACATCAGGTATATCTGTTTGTGTGCCCCCGATGGACTGTCTCAAATTGGTTTTGTAGATCCTCTCTGGATCATACATTAACGAATTATCAAAACCTCGGGAGCCTGATCTTGGTGCGTTACAAGTGAAGACGTATTGTGATAAATCACTTCTTCTGGGTTAGCTTCATTAGCGGCAACAATTTCAGTTTTGGGGAGCGTGTAATTTTGTCCGTCTATCCATTCTGTTGGCGGTGGAGGGTATAGATTTAATGGATTCCGTAACATCGGCGGTCCTCAAGTTTTGAATGTGAAGTTTCAAATGGTGGCCAGACTCCGGTGCGCCGTACAGAGGGGGTGGAGCAACCCTAGATGGTCGTTTGTCTCTCAAATCATTGGACGTAATGATGGCCTCTTTCGCAGACGCCATGTGTAAGATCTAACTTCTGGCGTTTTGACGTTGCGAAGCTCTTTCGAGAAATAATACAAACACAGCGGTATGTTCTGCAGCAATAGATGATAAACATTAAGATTGTCAAGAGGATGAAAAGACCAGCTCCAGTAGCCGAAATCACGAAAATTGGAAAGGGAAGTGTTAGAATAGTGTCTGGAATGTTTAAGCTTTTGTATCCGTCCATGTTGGTTGGCAAATCTCTTACCTCCAGTGGACCAATCGAACAACTTCTATTGGTATTTTGTAAAAGCGTACTGTTAATATGACATGTGAAGTAGGTGTCATTGTTTTTTCTTGATGCTGTTATTTTTAAAGTACAATCTAAAGTTCCATTGTTCCTAACCGTTTCCTGAGTAAGCATTGATGAGGAATTTTCTTGAGTCCATATTAATGAGATCTGAGGATTACCGTCTTCCGAGTAACAGCTTAGTTCTATGTTTTCTCCAATAATTACGTTTGGCCTTGTGTCTGCGTTTTCATTGTAAGCGCAGATAGGAAAATGTGTTGACGGAAGAAAAAGAACTTCTACCTCAACGATATCACTTGAAAGAATATCAGGTGTTTCATCATTGACTCTATGATGTAACATAATATAGGCTCCAGACATTAGTTCTCTTAACACGGCATTGAAATGTCAAGAGTGATTAATAGTTGCTGGGTCTTCACCAGTAGTGGTCTGAACACTCGGTCCCCGTCGCCGTTGTATTTAAGTACCCGTCAGTTACCCAGACAACATGGCCCTTAATCGGTGACTTGCTGTATACGGACTATATCATTTGGCTGGAGACCTGATAGTTGACACCAAATATTTAATCTATTGCCTTCCAGGACTGGGTTGACATCAACAACAAGGATAGGAGAGACATCCTGAGAGACAGCTAAAGATATCATCCCAAAAGTCAAAAGCAAATACTCCAAACCCGTAGTCATCGTCGTGTGTGCTGCGCATTCATACGAAGGAACCCGGTTGAAAACTGGATATCACAAGTAATCTGAAGAATGTGTCAATCATAGAAAAAACACATCCTTAGGGGGCAGCTTGATCAAAACAGCCTGGGTTGAGGCACGTGCGTTTGTTTGATATTAGTATATTGCCGTAAAACTGCCTTCTCTAACACTGCCCTCAATACATATTGCATATGGAACCTTATGGGACCTACGGGTTCGGTTCATTTCTTTGTCTCGTCCTTTTAATCGTGTATGATTTCTATAATTGGGGAAAAGTTCGTTCTATTTCAATGATTTTGAATCCCACGCGAAACCCACATGTATATGCCATAGTACGACCATTACTGTTTGTGTCACGGTTGTTCCTGTTACGCAATGTCAATGTATAACTAGCCAGTGAAAAATGTGGTGGGCTAGAAGTAAATGCGTGAAATAACATTCATAACGTTATATTAATTAGAGAAGAAATATATATTGATTGGACAAACACAATGTATTGAGATTTGCCACTGCATATGTTAATGAGCATATACGGGGATATGTTTCAGAACGTTTTTACTCGCTACGTTGGAATTGGATTGATTCATTAATGGGCAGGTGTGTGCATTTTATCGTTAGCCTTCATTACTGCTTGAACTTCATGACCTATTCAGAATTTTGTAAACATGTGTGATGTAATAATGTTGATGAATCATGTTTAATGTCCTGCTATTCATATAAGTTTCTCGTGTAATTTCCAAGAATCAATGCAGAGACTCATAATGACACCCGCCCCTGCAGGGCTTGTGCCATTATTCGTCGTCAAAGTGAGCGCGCGTAAATTGATTTTTTTACTAATGCACTAAAAGCTAAAATTATTCATCATTAACATTTATAGATGTCATCCATCAACATCTATAAATGTTTAATAATATTTTTGTCTCAATTTCCCGACAGACAAAACTCAGATTAAAACTACTTCTTCACTTTTGCATTTGTGCATAATTTTAAGGAAACTTTAACCATATGATGCTCCGCGGAATGTCTGGCTGTTTATTTATCTAATTGCCTGACTTTTTGATAAGTTTCTTTTGAAAACACCAAAACACAAACAAAACAAAACAAAAACAAACCATGGAAAATCTGAATCTTAAAAAAAATAGCTAAGTAGGTTGAGTCCCAAGAAACCCCTGTCACACAACCACGAGAGGTCAGTGAACAACAACAACAACAATAATAATAATAATAATAATAATAATAATAATATACGAATAATAAAATTAAATGCCACATGTGTATGTGGCCCATATGCCATGTACTAAAGCCATAGTAACAATAGAATAAAAATGTTTAATCCTCTATGTGCTGATAGCGCCGACATTTCTTTTGGAGCATATAACTCTAGCCCACTATGTCAAATCCATATGAAATCTAGGTAGTGAGTATTATAAACCTCCAATACAAGAATCACAAAAAATGGCCAATGTGGCTAACATTTTTAGTTACCTTAATCCCTAACGTCCATTAACTGCATTCAAATGCACTTTTGAAAAATCATCAGCCTTGTTTTTTTTAGTGGAAATTGCCTCTAGATTAACAAGAAAACGCTACCTCACTTTTTTGAGGTGATCGTCAGATTGTCCTATAGTAGGGACGTTAGGGATATGGTCTTCAAATTAGGAATGTTGATATCTGCTGTAAAAGAACCAATTCAGGTACAACACTTGAGGGGGGCACATGTGGTGCAGTGGATAGCGTGCCTCATACGATTAGGTTGATAAGGTTGTGGGTTCGGGGCCCCGCTGTCGCCAATGTGGGTGCACTTGGGCAAGGACACTTTACTCGTTTGCCTCTCTCCTCCAGAGTATAAATGGTTACGGTGTGAAACCCCAATATTAGTCCGGCGGGAGCACACAGTGCCGGGGTTCCATAGACGGATAACGGAATAAAGCGTGAAACTTAATGTTACGTTGAGAGTCAACTGAATCGATGCCATATTGTTCACTTGTTCCCGGACTATGAGTACGCCGGGGGGGACTCTAATTACTTGTAACCGGCATTATGCATGGAAGCAAAAAGACTCGCTGGGCGGGAGGATGGCGACCCCCCACAACAACACTGAGGAGCTTAATAAACGACCACAGTGACAGAGAGATGGGCACTTGGCGGCGCACCATTTTTTACAACACTTTTCCTTTTGCTGGTTGTAACAGCTGGTAAGAGCACCTGTATGTACCAACTCAATCATCACGGCCGTTATGAACACGATGTGAAAGGTCATTTTGCAGTTGAATATCTGAATCAAATCGCTGACAGTGAAACTCAATGAGGAAAGTGCTGGTTATTCGGGGCGCGTCATATGGGTGCTAACTTCGCAACCTGAGGCCCTAGGTATATTTTGCGCGGTCTTCTTTGCGCCTTCAAAATCGAAACAGATCAGAGGGGGACTTAAATTGTTCTGACGTGTTGTGGTTTGCACTCTCATCAAATTACAGGGAATAGCAACGGTGTTGTTTTTTAAACCAACGAACATATTCAAGTTCAGCCAATTTGGGGGCAGCACCGCAGTGTACATGTTGTGCTATATTCAAACGAGAATCAGAATGAAACTGACAAACCCGCAAATCTGGTGTCCAAACGAAGCAATTTTATCCTTAGATTTTAACTAGAAAAAAGCCACCATTTTGACATTTTTTGTACATAACTCAAGATTTAAGGCTTGTAGAAACTTCATTCTTGTGTCTATACATATGTTTTCATGGTCAACATTTGTTATAGCATTAGGTCATATGTTGACAGTTAATTTGCATAAAAATTCAAAATCGCTGCCATTTTTACGTTTTTGTACATAACACAAGATTTAAGGTAAAGGCTTGTAGGGACTTCATTCTTGTGTCTATACATATGTTTTTAGGGTCAAGGAATACAGTTGGATTAGTGTTTCTAGTGGCGCTTCTACTGTGAATTGGCCGGCAGCAAGGCTAAATAAAATCGACGTGATTCTAACGATTTCCTGATGGCAGTGTAATAATTATCAGATACCATCATTTTTTTAAGGAATTGAGTCAAGAAATTGGCATATAACGTCAATGTTTTCTATTACATTTTTTTTTATTTTACAAACTGTAGTTAGCACCCCTAAATCTTTCTTCGGAACCACGTTATAAACCGATTGGTACATCGTCATAAACTTGCTGCTCTATTGAAACGGCGTCATAAAACTGTTGATCTATAGTTACGTTGTTATAACCGTGTTGCTCAACTGGAACATTGTCATCAACGTCTTGGTCCACCAGACGTCGTCCATAAATGTTTTGCTCCAGTGGACATTGCCAATAAAGCTCTTGATCCACAGATACGTTGCCATTACTTTGTTCTTCCATTGGAAACTGGTCATGATCCACTGGTACGTTGCCATAAAGTTGTCCCTCTGTCGGCCTGTTTTGATAGATGTTACGTTCTTGGCGTGTCGATGAATCGATAATAAAAACACCTTTGTATTTCGATCCCTCGTCTGCTTCTGAATTGTGCGCGTTGCCTTCATTGATAAATTCCATCGATGTCAAATAATGTCTGCTATCAGTCCTGGCTCGTCGACCACTGCAGATCTTGCGCCGTTTGGAGAAGAGAACTGCGAGTAAAACAGACAGGAGAAATAAGAAGCCCAGAATTCCATAGATAATATACTCCCATGCCCATGCTTCTGTATCAAGTAGTGACTTTGTAATCGTGGAAACGGGAAGCTGAGATACACCGACATGACTGGTGTACTTGATCGTTGAAAAATAAGCAGAAGGTGACGGCGAAGTCGGATTACAACTCCACTCCTTGAATTCTAGGGTGTTTGAGCTTTCTATGGTGATGTTCCCTTTGAGAGTTTGCATAGGTAAGCCCCGATATACTGACAAGTGACATTTGGGATTATGGCCTCTACCCTGAAAGGTTGTTTTCCATCAAATTCAGAGAACGTAGTTTCTTCAATCACTTCCATTTCGTGATTAATGGAAACCTTTAGCGGCAGTTGGTCGTCATTGATGCGTTCCGTCCGCACTCTGCAACTTAGTTCTACACTTTGTCCTAAGAGGAAGGCGCCTCTTGGAATATACAAACCCATCACAATTTGTGCTTGGACCAAATGATGACTGCTAGCCACAAATAGCATTGCTAATATAATATCACGTAGCCACATGATCATTGATGACATATACATTGACTTTCATGCAAGCATATGTAGTCCTTCTTTCTGCAATATATACCTGCAATAGGTACCAACAGCAGTATTAAAATTAATGTTTGAATGACACATAATCATTGCCTTAAGTCTGTTGTCTGTTTCCTGGTTTCATGCCTTAGATTTCTCATGATACAGGGTCATAGTTTAAAATAACGGGCCTTAAATTTGACATCGAAGTCAGGAGACGGCTTCTCCTCTTGAAACTCAGTGGCACGTGTATACCAACTCATGCGTAAGTTCCAGTAGTTGCTGTACGGGAATACATTTTGTGTTCCATTCATGTAAGAAATAGAACATACTCCCGGTAAAAAAAAATACCCACAGATATAAGACTTAGGTTTACCGTCCTTATCTCGTATGTCTGCCACGCTTCTTCGTGCTGTCAGTCATTCGCAATTTCATGCTTAACAAAAGCTTTTGGATAGCAGTTTGGAGAATTCGCACCCACCCATTCGTTCGATCATCTCTTTCTGATGTATAACGGGGTTTAGAGCCTTTCACTCATCCAAACTTCATTGTCTGAAGAGGAGGTCCACCGCGATCCCACTGGCTTTCTATCCCATCCTGGTCTTCTACTCACTTCGTGTTGTGACAATTCTGTCTCCTATGGCAGGCTCAATGTCCAACAATTCGAAAAAAACTTGTTTTTCAGCGAGAATCCAGGTTTTTCAATCGACAAACCTGGTTTTTCAATAGAAACTTGGTATATCGGCGAGAATCCAAGTTTTTCAATCGAGAATCCAAGTTTTTCAATCGAAAAACCTGGATTCTCAGCGAAAATCCAGGTTTTTCAATTGAAAAAACTGGTTTTTCGAGAAAAACTTGGAATATCGGCGAGAATCCAAGTTTTTCAATCGAGAATCCAGGTTTTTCAATTGAAAACCTGGATTCTCGCCGAGAAACCAGGTTTTTCGATTGAAAAACCTGGTTTATCGAAAAAACTTGGACTATCGACGAGAATCCAAGTTTTTCAATCGAAAACACCAACAATCCTGCCTTTTAAAAAAAAATGAACACTGAAACATACTCATTGCTATCACTTGTGTCATAAGAGTAGTGGCGGCGGAACCGGGGTGGGGCCGTCAGGGGAAACGGCCTCACTCTTCTTTAAAAAAAAAAAATGCCTGGCCCCCGGGACCTGGCCACAACTTTTTCAAAATTGATTGATGATGCGTTCGGCTTATGATAGCTGCGCAGAAACGTATAAAGTATTGAAAATTGCTCAGATAAAGTGCCCAGGGCCCCCACTTTTGAAAAATCGTTTTTCCTGCCCCCCGCGATTGAGAGTAATCCCTCATGCCAAATGATGTTCAGCCGTACGTATGTTACTTTACTAATTTGCATCTCAAGGTATCCTTGTTATTTTCCTCTCCTTGAATTTACGATTTAAAGGACTGAAATCTGTAAGCACAAGGCCTACCCACCATCCAGTTGTTTTGATACACAATTTTTTTTTTTTTTTTTTAATTTTAGGCTTTTATTTTTTTTTGATAACATTGTTTTTGACTTTTTGAGTTGGTGTCATTTATCCATTACCAAGAACTACGCACTTCAATTGGTGAAAGTTTTGTGATCAACATTCTGATTCAACAATAACTGCTGTGTTTGTGTGGATAGCAAAATTCCGAACTCTAGAATTAGACGCGTCAAGGTGATTTTGTCCATGTGCCCACCCTCAATGAATTTTACGCTCCCCATCGTTAGACCTAACAATCTAACTACTGTCATCAACCCCACCCTTAACTTTTTTTCTTTTCTTCTCTGTTTTTAACTTTTTATACCTCTTTAAAACACTTAACTGCGCATAAGGGGGGGGGCCCTAGTACCCATTTTTTGTTTGTCACTTTTTTTTTTTATACTGCAAATATCATATATATATATTTTTGGTATTCCGTCCTACATTTCGTTGCCTTGCTTGGTGCCAAAAAAAAAATCAAATCCATCGCGTCGTTTTTGCGTTATTATCATTTTCCCTAGAGCCCCTTATCACTACGGAAGTGGCCAATGACAACATGAAAATTTATTAGAGTTACTACTGTGATTCTGATTTTCTAATGCATAACACATAGTGCATAACAAAGTAAACATCATGTAGCGGTTTACTTTAGGACCTTGTAAATTATCACAAGTAAACTAAAAATATACAATGGCAATTAGTACATTTATTTTGTGCGTATATGTGCTGCATCATCACCCCTTTGGAGGGTGTGTCATCATATCTAAAACACAACATTTAGGTCCTGTAGTTCATGAAAACTCGTGATGACAAAATTAAAAGTGTTGGCAATTTGCGTACGAGCGCATGTTCCAAAATGGCCAACTTTTCCCAGCCAACGTCCTTAAAATCATATTAAAGCACATGTGGAGAGAATTTTTGATGTTATAATGTATGTTTTCTTTCTCTGGGTCAAGGAAGTTCAATTAAACTATTCCCCAAAGTTCGATACTATGAAGTCCTACTATTTGCTTAGGCCGCCATTTTCCAAATGGCCTACTTTTCAAAGGCGAAAGTCCTTAAAAGCATTTAGCACCTAAGGGAGACCCTTTTTGAATTTGAATTGTTATGTTTTTCTGGGTCAAGGAGTTCAACAAAACTATTTTCCAAACTTTCAGATACTGATCCATATGGCATTTGCGTATGTATGCCGCATATTCAAGATGCCGACTCTACTGACAAAACCCCATTTTCTTACTATATAGCCAAGGGCGACAATTTTGATGTCAAAATGAAATGGTTTTTTTTTTGGTTAAGAAGTATCATTAAAACGTTCACAAAACTCCAATAGATAAACGATAGTGGTTGTTTGCATCCCCCCCGTTTCCAAGATGCTGACATTCCAAGGCAAGAACCTTATAGTCTAGTGCCCAAACCAGATTTCTGGTTAGAACCCTGGAATGTCGCGTCCACCCATAGTTTTTTTTTATGGTTTCTAGCTCTTCAAGCTAGACCTACTGATTCAAGATCAGCAGATGATGCCCTCTGCGCACCCTTACATTTTAAATTCCAAGATGGCCTGCCAAGATTGCCGCCAGGACATTTAGGCCATATCTCACTTCCTGGCTACTAAGGTCGGTCTTGGGTCCTTGGCTGGTTTTAAAGGTCAATAAAATAATTTTTCTCATTATCGATCTGAAACTCTTCGCTTTACATTGAAATCCAAGATGGCTGCCAAAATGCTCTCTACCCATACAAAGTTTTTATATCTCCACCTCTGAGCCTATGAGACTTTTTTGTGGTTTTGAGTAGATTTTGGAGGCTAAGAATACTTTACCGTCCTTACGTCATTAAAACCTTCCATTTATATCGAAATACAAACAGGTTGCTGAATATCATTATCCACATGATCCTACTTAGAATACATATAATAAGAACGGCACTTGTAATTAGGCATTTTAGGACTTTTCAGTTGCCCATAAGATTGTACATTTTCAAAAGCTGGTGTTCCACTGTGACCTTCAAAACCCAACTAATCTGTTGTGTGATAGAAGGACACGGAATACGATTTACCCTTAACCCCGTTAATATGTGTGGTGAGGTCGAAGTTTCAATTGACTTTGTGAACGTCATTATAAGTGATAAGCTAAAACCTCATTTAAAATCTTACCTGACATCATGGCGATCCTCATCTAAATGATGACACCAATTCACTTGTCACTTATTCTATGGTTCCTCCTCTTCAACCTCTCCACAGCTTTTCCTCAGCATCCCAGTTCATCCCTCGTTTTTGGACATTTACCTCTCCTATTACACTCACAAATATAGTGGTCAGAGCCAGCTGGGCGAAGAACATTCTGCATTTCGTGCGGATCCCGAGGGTGATCTATACAACACAGTGCTTTAGCTTCTGAATGCTGGTAGAACTCCACGTTGCACTAACAGGTGCAAGGGGACGTGTTTGGTTTGTCTTTGAGCCATCCATCATGTGTTTGGATCCGATGGTTCGTCTTCTATTTAAGCATGACTTCCAAAATATACTTGCAATGGGCATGCTTGTTACATTCTCTGTGAATACTTCTGTAGTTGGTGCCACCACCTCCAATGCCTTATCCCCAGGATGTTGTTAGTTGTCTTTTTTGCCCCTTTTGTGACAATCATGTATCATATCCACATCGGGCATTGCCCTTGGCTTTGCTTCCATAGCACACTGCAACAAATCTGTCGCATCTGTATGACGTCATCCATCGCACATAGTGCCAAGCTTATCAGTTAAAGCCCTTTCAAAGCACTTTAACTACATTTGCTTTCGCTAATCCCCAAGTGAGCTTTCGGGATAGCAACCAACCAACATACAGGAGCTGTGAGCACTCGTGCGCTATCCCTGCATGCTTCTTGGTAGGCTGACGTCAGCTGGTAACCTCCATCAAGGTGACGGGGTGTCATCACAGATTACTTTGATGCGACTGATCGCCTAATTGGCAACAGTTGAACTTTGGGTATCAAATAACATCAGCTGATTTGTTTTGAGATCATACACTATATCACAAAGCCCTGTTTTATTCATTGGGATCAGCTGTTCCTGTCACTCAAGTCTGTGTTCAGTTTGTGTAAGGGAGGTTATTAGGCTCTTCACACGTGACAATCAGTTGATAATCTGACTTTGTTTCAAGAACATTAAGGTCGACCTGCGAGTGTGCAGAGGGAGTATTTCGGCCTGTTTTGGTGATTCCTGCTTGCTTTGTCTACGCCAGCACGATCATTTTCTAGATCAATACCCCTGATGCTGCGCTTCTTATCATGTCAAAAACAAGTGGTTCTCCAATATGATTCATCACCATTGGTGTGTACAATATCTGGCTTCCTCAATGAATCCGCAAGGTTCTTGTCTATGCATTGTTGTTCCAGCAATGAGCAGACCAAGAGATGGTCAAGTACACCCGATCCATTTGCAGCAGCCCCACCTCCGCACAGAAACCCATCGGCCGACCTGGTTTCCAACTGCCTAGAACACCGCCAAAACCCCCTCTCCACGGGATCCAGCCCCAGCGAAGACTCGCTCACGGTTCATTACCAAAGACCCCTTTGTTGATAACAATCTATCTCTCCACAAGGCGATCCTCTCAAATGCCTAGAGACTGTTCAAGGTGTTTGGAGTTCTAAGAACTCTCCTCTGGATTTTAAGGCCGGTTAGCACGGTTCCTGTCCAGACATTGGGTACGTCACTCATATACCACAGCTATGCTCCGCATGCCCGCCACAACCACGACACACACTGTGTCCGTCGAAGCAACTCCCGCCAGGATGCCAAGTTTCCAGTTTTGTTGATTCTGTTGAATCATAGCGCGGTGAATAAAAGTACACGTCGCGGTTCTCAATTGTGCACCATGATGTATACAGGAGCCAATGACGAAGTCCTACACAGTCGATTGTAATTGGCCTTTGATGTTATCATTCTTCAGAATCAAAGTTTCTTTCTTCTTCCAGCAGGGGT
Source organism: Ophioderma brevispina (assembly GCA_023653785.1). Taxonomy (NCBI): domain Eukaryota; kingdom Metazoa; phylum Echinodermata; class Ophiuroidea; order Amphilepidida; family Ophiodermatidae; genus Ophioderma; species Ophioderma brevispina. The sequence continues at coordinate 19,627 of JAMKCH010015520.1, forward strand.
CAGTTGAATCAAAGAAATGTGATGACGCTGATGTTTTCCATCTTGATAAATGATCCTCCTTCATTCTTACGTAAGCAACTTGTCATCCCTATGGCGGGTACCAGCTCCCAGCACTCCATGAAGATATTTAGAGGCCTGCCACGTAGCATGTAGAGAGTTTAACAAATCTCGCGCTGGCTCGTTCTTTTGTCTGGGGTTGGATACCTATGCTGAACCATGTGGGTTTGGGCAAAGCAAAGTGGAAATGCTTTGAAAGTGAACTTGATCGAGCTTAGGCACAGAACTCTTGAGTGTTGTTGCGCACAGTTGCATGCGTATGCTACTGGTTGGCAACAGTGTGCAAAAAACGATCAAGCTAAAGGTTTTGCCACCAACTACAAGGCTAACTACAGAAGCATTCACAGAAATGTCAAGCCTGCCCATTTTTGTAATAATGATTTTGGAAGCCATCATTCATGAGAACCCCCCCCTCCTGAATCCCTGCACCTATGGATGGCTCAACCAAATAAGCTCTCGACTATCATATTCAATTTGACACTTTTGGGAAGTTTAATAATGAACCCTTTGACCCAGAAAACTACTTTTAACACAAAAATTGTCTACTCATGTGCTATAAAACGATTTGTAGGAGTTTGCTTTGAACTCCCAGTTTTGGAAATGGCGGCCAACAATGCCATGACTATCATTATTCATCGAACACTTTTGGAAATAGTTTCACTTGGAACCCTTGACCCCGAAAACATACATTTTTAACACCAAAAATTGTATCCTTATGTGCTATCAATGATTTTTGAGGACTTTTGCCTTTGAAAAGTCGCCCATTTTGGAAATGGGGGCCTAGCACATAGCATGGACATCATATTCATCGGACACTTTGGGAATAGTTTAATTTTGAACTCCTTTACCCAGAAAACCATGCATTTTAACAAACCAAAGAAAATTTTCTCCACAGTGCTATAATAGATTTTTTAAGGACTTTGCATTTGAAAAGCCGGCCATTTTGGAAATGGCGGCTAATGCAATAGCCTACTACTATCATATTCATCGAACACTTTTGGGAATAGTTTTAATTGGAACTCCGTTGACCCAGAAAACATCCATTTTAACACCAAAATGTTCTCCACAATGGCTATATATATTTTTAAGGACTTTTGCCTTTGAAAGTCGGCCATTTTGGAAAATGACGCCTACTCATTTGCACTACTTTTAACTTTTGTCCTCATGCTTTTCATGAACTACGTGACCCATGGTCGATTTGCTATGATAGCAAATGTTTTATTTTCCTCCCTGGGTTTCTCAAAATCTAACACCTTTTTCACCCCATGCTGCCGCACTTATTGTAAATGTTCAATTTTCAACATTAAAGCATCAGCACAAGTCTAGTGAAGCAATGCCGTAAAATGCAGAAACAAATTAGTGTCTTTTTTCTTCGCACATTTTGACGCAAAATTAAATCATGGTTTGGTGCCTTAATTTTCTACTGAGCACCGTTTCTCATTTTTTATTGTCTTTATTGTTGATGTCTTTGTGGTGGATTTCAATCTAACAATCCTTTAGAAAATGGTTATATAGGGGGGGGTCCCCGAGGAATCCCCACCCCTCCCCCCTTATGCACTAAACGGCAGTGCAACAACCCTTATGCAGTTTAAGTGTTACACCAATCCAATGGAAATACACACAATCCACGCAGATTTGACTAGAAAACGGTTGAAACCCGTGTCAACTACCTGTAGATCAGCTCTTTCCACTTGTGCCATTTCGCAGGTTCCCTCTCATACCAGGCCTGGACTACAGACCTTGTAACACATCTCTGATACCAAAAGGTTTTGGGTGGAATTGAATATGTTGACGCCTAGCAGGACCCCTGAACTTGTTCTAAGTCTTGCGCAAATGGGGGCCTGCCTTAATGAGAGGGGGCCAGACCAATGTTTTTGTAATAGGGGTCAATGTTTTAACGATCCAATAGTTAAAAATTATACCACTTATGTTCTAACCATAGTTGATCAGAAAGTAATAGTTGGTACTGTCTGCCCCCTAGAAAGTTTCATATTTATAGGCTAAAATCATTAAATCAATAAAAAGGTCCATTTTCAGTTGTACAGGGTCAAATTTTGTAATTTGCTCCGATTTTGGATAACAAAATGGTACAAATAGATGGTGGAGCTCATCTGATCAAAATAAGGAAAGTTTGACGGTCTCAAATTCTTGTTACCAAAGTGGGGAACCAGGTCAAGAAGCCCCATGATGCAATAGATGCTGACCTTCATTCCCCCTACTAAGTAACTAATCATTTAAGACTCAAAACATTCTTTATTTTTATTCCTATGAACTCCACCAAAATTTGCGCCATTTTTATCCAATCGGAACCTTAAATTTAGACCCCTTGCCAAGTTCTGAAATTGAAACCTTTTATTGGATTTTGTTGTTTTCAGCTTATAACTCTGAAACTTCTTTAAGGCGTTCGAAATTCCAACTCATATTTGTTTTTCTGAAACATAGTGTTCCCTGTTCCTTCCCCCTCTAAACCATGTAGTATTTGTATATATGTACGGGAAAGCAAAAAACGCCTAACTTACTTCCAGCGGGCAACATATTCGGTCTAGTTGGGCATTTATAATTTTAAACAACTATTTTAAAGCAATGTGATTTTTCTGAATATGGCCATCACAAAATTCTCGGATACTTCATTCTCTAATTGAAATATCTTTTTTCAAATCTCCACCAATTCCCAGTAAGCTCCCATCCAATCAAGAAAACATCCAAATCTTGACTTTTTCATCATAATCAGCAAATCATTTGGTGTGTCCATCCAAAAAATCTATCTCCGATCCTTTTTTGACCGTAAACATAATACCTTTAAGTGGGGCCAAATATGTTTTATTTTTAAGCATAGTTGTCAAGATTTCCAGGAAACCTTTCCCTCCTACCAGCACATATATCGAACTGGAAAGAATTGAAATTTTAATTAACATTCATTTTTTTTTTTTTAATTTTTTAGTTTTTTGAAAAAAAACTATGTGAGTGTTGAAAATCCGGATAAAAACATGATTTGGTACACACTACTTTATCCTTGATAATCAAAAAAATTGATAACACTTGCCACAAACAACACAACACAACACCCTGCAGCACCCTGCTTGATTTCAAGGTATCACAGGCTATTTTTTTTTAAAATGGCCAATTGTGTGAAATGCAACCATGATGCTGTCTGTTACCAGGATTCAACAAGGTATAGTTTATACTATACCTGTGACTTATATGTTTTCGGAATTTATGTATGGGAATAAAAACTGTACGCTGGAAGGAAAAAGTGCAATTGTTGGTTTTTACGGGGTCAACAATTAAAATTGCTCCAATTTTTGTAAAATGTGGTTCAATTTGGTTTACTCATAGAACGAATTAGGAATAGTTTTGACTAGCTACTGTCTGGTTATAACCAAAGCGAATAAATCAACATGGTAATTGGCAGCTATTGGATCTATTGACCTGTGACTTATTTTTTTTGGAATACGGAACCGATAAGCAACTATTCCTTATTTCCATCCTTTAAGCTAGGTAACAATTTGACCACATATTAACTGAATCAAAGCAACTTTTAAACATTTTGACCCATTTCCACATCAAAATTGACCTTTTCACACCATTTTTTTACACCAGTTTTTTTTACCCCATAACTCCTGAACTATAACCCATAGAATTATGGTAAACTATCCCTTTTTTGAATCCTTGTGACAAGACAAACACCATGGTGTGCTTTTTAACACATTCAAAAACTTTTAAATTTTTACCCCTGTAAACTTGAAACCCAGCTGGGGGCCATTAGGGTGTTGGCAAGTGCTGCCATCAATTTTATGGTTAATCATTGCCCAAAGTACTTGTGTTCAAAATTCGCAATTTTATCCGAGCGCCCCTCTTATACTACAGTCCCCTGCTAAATTAAAAGAGGAAAAAATAACTAAAACTATAAAATTATGATACACGGATACATTTACTTTCTTTCTTTTCATAGACACTTCATTTGAGACGATCATCACCTTATCACCGCGGATCAGGATGGGGCGGAGGGGCGCGCGCCCCCGGTAATTTCTCAATCTTGGCAAAATCAGCAGCACATTTTTACTATCTTGGCATACCCCCTCGTCACCCGAGTCATTTTTGTAACAAAACTCCCGAAGGGTGGGGGGGGGGGTGATTGTCGTTACTGAACACACGATCCTGTAACTTTGGTACCAAATGATAGCTAGTCTTCTTTCATGGGTACCAAAATAAGTACTACAATCCATCCCCATTATGCGTCACCATGACGTCATATGTTGTTGAGGAAAGTACGAAATACTGAATATAGGGTGAAATTGACTATTTCGCATTTTAGCGACTCAAAACCTATTAAGTCCTACTTGATTCATTTATATAAAACTATCATTTCCCATCAAGGAGAGTCCACAACCGCAGGAAAATTCTGTTTTTCCTAACCTTTTTGCGAAAACTGTAATTTCCACGTGTGTGTCTATGTAAATGGCAGTTTTGCTGACAGCGAACTTATACGTCATTGTGACGTATGCTAGGCATGGTGTACTTATTGGTATCAAGGAAAGAGGAGGACCATATCTATCTTTGGAACCAACTCAGTGTCCTGTGATGTTCCGGTGTTTGGTGTTAGCAGTTGGTACTTCTCTTCCGGAGGGGGGGGGTGTTACCACCCCCTAGCGATCACTTTGGATCACCCTGTGCTTACCTATACCACCGTGATGTTTTGGGTTTGGATTAAAAGGCGTCGGAACATCAATTTTGACAATTACATTAAATATTTGGCCCAAAAGGGGTTTAGCAAGCCGGGAAAACCCCCTGAGGGGTTACCCCCTTCGGTAGACAGGTTACCCATGCCTTTCAGCCCCCCGGAATTTTTGACATATGTTTTTCAATCCTGGGATTCCGCCATGGCTTGGCCAAATAAGTGACTTTGGCGAGAAGGCATTATCATGATATATAGAGGAGTTCTATAGAGTCCTTCCTTTCCACCACCTTTCGGATTAGCGGACATCTTGCTGGGAATGGCAAATTCCATTCCAATTTCTGGAGACTTTCCAAATCTAAGAACGACATGCAGGTGATATTAAATATGCATAAAAGTCTGGTCACACCTTGAATAGAACAAGTATTTGGGTCGATTATTAAATGGATCTGAACGATCCTACGGGAACTAACACCTTTTGTCATCTAAGTTCAACATGCAAATATTGAGGTGAAAGACCTCTATTTGGATCTTTTTAAAATGGAGTGAATCATTTTGATTGCCAGTTTTGAAATCGTTCACCAAGTCTGTGTGTTGCATTTTAGTACAACACCTTAAACCGATCATTAAAACAACACTTCTTAAAGGCATTTAGATTTTTAAACTTATTAGAATGTATGAACCGACTTTGATCAAAATATATGAACAAACAAAAATCATATGGAACTTGAAACAACGATGCTTAAATAAGTATATTGTATAAATAGTAGATGCGGTGCTCCCACAAAGCCAAAAATCTGACAACTATGGTGAAAATGAGTGCCCGGTCAGTACAGACGTTTGCAAGGCGTACTGAAGTCGGTAGTTATGTATTGAAAAATGCAAACGTGGACAGTCGAGACAACGACTGGAATATTAAATTGTCTTATCAGATTATTTGCACTATTTATAAAATACATGGTCTACTTTGATGAATGATTTAGAAATGTTGCAACGGGAGGTATCAGCCAGAATGTGCTAACTACAGTTTACATTGTTGACTTCATATCTTGCTATGCAACTTTATTTTATCTGTCCATCATTCTTGTGTGCCTAATTTTCAGTCTTGTGTGTGTCTATTTATAAACCAAGAAAGACACACCAGTACAAAAACCCTCGTTACTTGTCTTATAGTGGGGGACTGTAGTGCACAGATCTTGTGTGAGTGTGCAAATCCGATAAAATTGTGAATTTTGACACAAGTCCTCTAAATCCACATGGTAATTCACAAAATGGATGGAAGCCAATTTCCCAACAACAACAACAAAAAACCCCTTTCATTGCCCCCAGCTTGGATGCAAGGTTACACGGGAAAATTTTAAAATGTTCCTATTGTGTTGAAAGCAATCATGATGTCTGGTCGGTTACAGGTTCAAAAAAAAATAGTTTATACTACCTGTACTTAAATAGTTTAGGAATTTGGGTAAAAACTGTAAAAATGTTTCAAAAGGGGTTAAACGCATTCAAAACCAACCGTCCGTGCTGGCGGCTGACATTTTGAATATTGCAACAATGCACGGATAAATTATCAGTTTTTGGGTGCTGTATACAACATAATGCAATTCGATCAAACAACCCGCCAAATATCAGTTGTTGGATGTTGGGTGCTATGGTGGTTAATTTTGTACAAGGAAAGAGAGGACCATCATCTATCTATTTGAACCAAAATCAAGTGTCTGGGTTCCTGTGTTGTGTAGCAGTTTGGGTACTTCTCTTCCGGAGTGGGGTGGGGTGTTGGTTACCACCCCCTATCGTCACTTTGGGATCACCCTGTATCGTACCTATACCCCGGTGGATGTTTTTTTTTTTTGATTAAAAGGAGCGGAACATGTCATTTGACCCATTACATTAATAATTTGGCACCACAAAAAAGGGGGTTTTAGCAAGCCGGGAAAAAACCTAAGGGGGGTTACCCCCTTCGGTAGACGGGGTTTACAGCCTTTCAGCCCCCCCGTAATTCTTGACATTTTCAATCCTGGATCCGCCATTGCCCTTATGCCAAATAAGGACGTTTTGGCGAGAGGGCATTACATGATATATAGAGTGAAGTCTATAGAGGTCCTCAACCTTTCGGATTCGCGGCACCTATTGCCGGGAATGGGGGCAAGCGTCCCAGTCCAAATGTCTAATTTTTCGGAGACTTTCCAAATCTAAAGAACGACATGCCTGTTGGATATGTGTGCATAAAAGTATGGGTCACACCCTTGAATAGCACAAGTACTTTGAGGTCGGATCTTAAATGATCTGAATGACGGATACTACGGGAACTAACACTTTTGTTATCGGTTATAGGCATGAGGTAGGAGGTGAATAACCTCTATGTGGATCTTTTTAATGGAGTGAATCATTTTTGATTTCCAGTTTAATCGGTCACCAAAGTCATGTGATGTGCAGTTTTAAGTACAAACAACCTTAAAAACGATCATTAAAAAAAACACTTCTTAAAGGCATTAGTGATTTTTACTTAATTAGAATGTAATGAACAGACTTTGATCAAAATATCTGAACACCACAAAATCAAGTTATGGATGTTTGAAAGCAAACTCTGCATGTAATAATATATTGTATAAATAGTAGATGTGAAGGTGCTCCCACAAGCCCAAAAATCTGACACTATGGTGACAATGAGGAGTGCCCGTGCAGTACAGACGTTTGGCAAGGTAAGCTGAAGTCGGTAGTTATGTAATATGAACAATGCAAACAACCGTGGACAGTCCGACACTGGATATTAAATTTTCCTATCAGATTTCTTTGCACTATTCTTATAAAATACTGGTCTTATACTTTGATTGAATGATTTATTAATTGTGAAACGGGAAGGTAATGCCAAAATGTGCTAACGAAGTTTACTTGTATGACTTCATATCTATTGCTATGCACTTTAGTTCATCATGTCGCATCATTGCTTGTGTGCCTAAGTTTCAGATCCTTGTGTGTCCTATTTTAATAACAAAGAAAAGACACACAGGTATACTCTTGTTAACCTTTCTGATAGTGGGGACTGGTAAGTGACATATCTTTGTGAGTGTGCAATCCGGATAAAATTGAATTGTGAATTTTGGGACCCAAGTACTTTATTATATATACGATTGGACTCAAAAAAATTGATGGAAGCACTTGTCACACCCCTTTCAATGGCCAAAAACCCAGCTTGGATTTCAAGGTTACACGGGGTAAAAAAATTTGTACAAAGTTCCGATTGTGTTTAAAAGCACATCATGATTGTCTGTCTGGTACAAGAATTCCAAAAAAAGTCATAGTTTATATATACTACCTGTGACTTATAGTTTAGGATTATGGGGTAAAAACCTGGAAAAAATGGTAAAAAAGGAAGGGGTGAACGCATTCAAAACCAATCGTCAGTGCTGGGCTCTGACATTTGAATATTGTCACGGAAGAATATTATCAGTTTGGGTGCTTGTTATACACACATAATGTCAATTCGATACAACAATCCCGCCAAAATTATCATTTTTTGATGTTGGGGTGGCTATTGGGATGGTTTAAAGTTTGTCCTACCCCTGCCACACAACGCAATGAAATGAACACATCCGTCGTCTTGATTTAAATAAACCAGCGCCTCAATGAATACATCTTTTCACTAAGCGGCCCATTGCATACTGAGAAAAAAGAGTATCTGAGCACATGATCCAGGTGCACTATAATACAACCCTGCCCATCACTCTAACACTACATTAATTTGTATCAACACAAACCGATTAGTGGATATGCAAAGCGGCACCCAAAGTAGGTGGAAGCGGAGGCAGCCATTGCTTCTATTGTTGGTACTCTAGGTTTATCTTTGTGGTCGGGCCAAACCTGAAATGCGAGACGGTGAATTCTAAAGATTACTTTAACGTTTTGCCCTCTCTATCTATATAGAACCTCTTGGGATGTGCAGTGTGTTGAAATTAAATTCCAAGCTATTGAAACAGCTTGAACCTGCAAGTCCAATAGCAGAGACAAAAATCAATTTCTAATTGCTCAATGCAAAACCATTCAAGTCTGCTAACATCTCAACATTCTGACTGATCGCATTTGCTTCAATGGTCTTCAATGTAACCAGGTGAGTTGACTTAATACATTGAATTTTAGCGTTTGGAAGCTTTGGATACGAAGGAAAAAATCTTTGTACTCCTCTACATGCAAAGAGATGTTACATAAAAGAAAGATTATCTTGTTTTCGTTCATGAAACAGGTCAAAAAAATCGGCGGGCCATCTTCTGCCTCCTCTCCAACTAATCGACGCTGTCCAAACGTTTTCTTCTGGGACACGAATGGGTTTGAATCTAACTTAATATTGGACCTCTTTCTATTCAATTAAAAGTTTGTTCGGCACCGGTTCACATGCACTTGCATATATGTGAATGATTTTCGATTTCTGCTATGAATCAATAAATTGCATAGAAATGGTGTTACGCGCAAGTTACGGGTTTGGGGTTTCTGCACCAAGATGTTAGGTCACCGTTTTGCCAACAATTTTTTTCTCATTAGCTTTGTCACCCTTATTTCACTTTCGAATAAAATGATGAATATAGGTCAAAGAAAATTGCGACACAACAGTACCCTCTAACTATTAATTTATCGTGAAAGAGGACGGGTATTTGTGTTCACGTCCTGAAAATAGCTTAATCTAAATCGGGGTGAGGGTATAACGCCACCTGCAATCTTTTCAGTTGCATGGTAATAACAATGACTCTGCAGTTTCCATATGAAAAAGAGTCTGTGAAGTGTTTTTGGTCTTCTACATACCGAGCGGATTTACTTAATATCAATAGCCCCAAAATTTATTTGCTGGATCACTAGAATCATGTTAACACCCATAGTCACTGATATTCCATGCATAAATTGAGATGACATAATTCATTTCTCGAGATGTGCAACATAACTAGAAGTGAGAACACACGTAGAACTGATTTCTGTAAATTTAAAACGAAAGTTATTTTTGGAAGAATTACTGGTACTTCCCAGGGGTTCGCCACCTTGGTCCTTATCCTAGCCTCTTTTTCTGTTTTCGCTTTGCATCATGGTCCTATGAGAGTGGCTTCAATTATGCAAGGAAACGCATCTGCCATCGTCTGAGTATCGATGGCAATCTTCTCATCACCCACCTCTAGTCATGCGATTGTCCATAACTCTTCAAACGTGAAAAGGTCAATCATGATATCAAATATGGTATCAAAATCTCGTAAGCAACAAAATGATTAATATTATCACCTTAAAGGTTTACAGTTAACCAGCTAAGTCATTAAAAAACAAACTATTATTACACAAGAGGCTCTTTTTTGGTCCAATTCATCGCAATCTGTCACATTCGTTATAAAAAATCGTTAGTTCCCTATCTCTTGGACATTGTTCTACGGCTCTAGATTCTAAGATATAGTTGATTAATTTTATAATATATCATATACAGTTCCTTTTTAATTTGTTTACAGTTACTTACAGCAATATTATGTGGTCTATGACAATGAAGCTGCTGCAAGACGGTAAGTACTTTAAACATTGACTTATCAACCACAGAATTAAATAACGAGAATTATACATTAAATGTGAAAGAATAAAAAATTCACTCTTTCGATTCACTCCCAATAGAGTGAAAAATCACCCTGAAAGAGCGAAATTTCGTTTAGTAAGGATTGTAGTCAGGAAAGTTTTACTGAGTAAAATTTTAAAATAAATACGCGCTCTCAGGTGGGTTGGCCACTCTTGGAGTGAATGTAAAGAATTTCTCTGTGATGTTTTCACATTTTTTTGTTATTTAAGCAATTTAGCCATGCACGTCCAACCAAGTGTAACGCATCTTCAAGATTTTGAGACGCGATAAGAAAGTCCCTCCCACAGTATCATGCCACGTTGCTGTTGTGTCCCCCTTATTGTCGTCATTCTTTGACAATCTGATGGTAAAAAACCTCGCCGATGTCATGCACTCCAACAACTGCTCGATGGGTCATCATAATCCATCATCCTATAGTACCCTTATTAATTACGGAAAATTCATATTGGGGTCTTCCCCATCTTCTACACCACAGCAGTCATACTATGATCATCATCACCGTGCTTTCCAGCAATTTCATTCATCGAGAGAATGGTAGGTGGTGTCTTCCCACATGGGGTTCCCTCTCCTTCTGGTGGGTCGCAATATTCAGGAGGTTCTTTTACATTGTCTTCCGTGACTTCTTTGCATTGTCCGGTATCGTCCTCTTTGTCACACCCTGTTGTATATGTCTTTTACTGATGAAAGATTGACAGTCGCAAGCATGATCACCATCACACGACAAGGAAGCGAAACAAGAACCCCATAAAACCGAAGATAATGTATTGAGCATAGTTTAGAAATTGTTCGTGATTCTTGATATTACCAGAATTGGCCGGTAAAGTGATTAAAAGAGCGCCAGATTGCTTGCTGATAGTGAATCATAACCCTGGTGATGATTCGTTCGGTACTTGAACCTGCGTATGAGTAGGTTGCCTAGATAATACCTCATGAGGACGAACAGGTTACGCCGCCATGTTTTTGCAAGCAAAGGGAGCAAGTTTCTACGGATCGCCCTTACCAAATCACTTCCCTTTCATTAAGATAGCTGTCGCATCTAGTAGTTTTTGTCAAATTACGGTATCTGTGTTTGCTTATACGAAACTACATCTTCGATTGGAAAGAGATTTATTTTAACGAGATCAAATTAACAACTTTTATTTCCGTATTACTGAGGATAAATTAAAGCCAAATACATGACATTAGTTTTGATTAATTTCAGTCCGTGCCACACCTCGGTTTTATCAATGACTGTTGCCTAAAGGTGATTGGTTTCAATGGTAGCCGTTTGTAATAATATTGTTTTACAGTTTCAAAAATAGCAGTGTGAAACTATAGTGCTACAAGCCATTACCAAAACAAAAATTGTGATTCTGAATGACCAGATATTCAAGAGGTGTAAAATTCGCCCACGCCCCTTTGGTTGGTGCAATTACTTATGGATCATGCAGTGTAAGCGTTCCATTATTCACGAGTTGGACATGATTGTATGCGCCAATTTAATGACGACAGACGGTGCAATTATCATGAATATATCAAGGCGGGTCCAATATCATGACAGGACAAGACGATTCCAAATCATGAGCACGAAAAGACGGTTCGGTTCATATCATGAGCACGACAACAAGACGGAACCGATATCATGAGTCCGACAGACGGTTCAAGATCATAAACACGAAAAGACGGTCCAATATCAAAACACGACAAGACGTTCCAATACATGAGTACGACAAGAGGGTACAATATCATGAACACAACAAGACGGTCCAATATCATGAGCACGACAAGGCGGTCCAATATCATGAAACACGACCAAGGACGGTCCAATATTATGAGCACGACAAGACGGGCCAATATCATGAGTACGACAAGACGTTCCAATATCATGAACACGATAAGACGGTCCAATATCATGAACACGACAAGACGGGCCAATATCATAAACACGCAAAGAGGTCCAATATCATAAACACGACAAGACGTTCCAATATCTTGAGAACGACAGGGGTACAATATCATAAGCACGGCAAGACGGTCCATATCTGAAGCGCAAAAAAGCTGCACAATATCATGAGCATGATTTATCTTGAAATATAAATATGCTTAATACACGAACTGAATAAGGTACCAATATCATGAGCATGGAAGATAACGCCACTATCAGAAGCATGATATGATGTTTCTAATTCACGGGCATAAAGGTTGCACTGTACTGGTTTGTATGTATCTTCATCATTATTCAATAAAAATCATGCATTGCTGTGCTTTTAATAATAGGGCACCTGTGGTTGGTGGATTGAGCGACCGACCCACACGGCAAATGTGGTGATTAGAGTCATGTATTGTGCCTTGAGTAAGGGCACTTTATCTCATTAGTCCTCTCATCCTATAAATGGATACCTGCGAATGCTTGAAGGTATACAGACTCGTTTTTCGGGAGGAGTAGCGAAAAAAAAAAAAGAACAAGACCCCAGAGCAATTAAAGCAATATAACCACATTTTTTGAAGAGCGCCCTCAGTTTTTCAAAAATGTTGAGAGTGCCTTGGTAACGGGCTAGTACAAATATACCTGGAATGGTTAGCTCGAAATGTCTATGTTTCCAAACTAAGGATTTGTAATTAGAATTATTCGGGATCCCGATAATATTCAAGGCTGCTCGAAACGACCTTCCAAGTGTGAACTAGCCGGGAAATAGCGCATGTACATATCTACCTCATCCTTTGTTTGTTTTATGGTCCAGAGCAAGTCAAGTTAGAAGGTTCGTTTCTTGTAGGTGGCAATCTATTCATCAGGGACGGACATAAACGTTGCATTTTCATCTCCCCGCCGTTAAAGCGCACTGGCACATTTTCACAAAATAGTGAAATTTCTTTAATTTGTCTCTCAAATGATAGTCTAGGCCATTGGAAGAACGAGATATCTTTTATACATAAAATACATACCCAAAAAAGATAGGGCATTTTATGATGATAACGACATCCAGGTAATTTGTAGGCCAACTTTTAAGTTTTCCATAACTTTAATCAACAAATTTTGTATATTACAGGAATATTTTTGACTCGTACTCACTGATATTTAAAAACCACAAAGGTTTATAATTATAGACAGGTCAAAACAGTGTGGCATAGCGTGAGATGCTTCGCCCTGTCTTCCGCTCCTTGCAGTCTTAGAACACATGCATACGAGTGTTGTGTTCTTGTGATTAAAAGCCATTTTCGTAGTTGCTGAATTTAGCGTCGCCGGGCGACGTTAAATTATTAAAATCGTTCTGCTTACCCATAAGGAGCTGATTTGGCCTTATTATTTCGGGTCGAGAGCTTTTGTATATTAAAGCTTTACAACATGCAAAATATTCGATTTTGAAAAATCCTGAGGGCGCACTATTTTTCAAAATGTGCCAAGGTCTGCGTTAAGTCCAATTGGGATCCCAATTTTAATTACAAAATCGTTTATTTTATGATAAATACGCATTGTTTTAGCATTCTCGTTTGCAGGTAATAGTTTCGTAGACAATACCAACATAACTCTGCAAAAATATCAAATTTTGAAAATTGGGGTCGCTCTTCAAAATGTGCTAATATTGCTTTAATAAACACTGAGGAGCCTGCCCAAACACCAAAGAAAGAGAGATGGGCACTCGGCACGATACTTTACCTTACCTTGTGCATTAATGTCGACGAAGTTGACAAATGGTTTTCAATGGAGCGCCCTGTTTATGCTGGTACTCAATTTCCTAAATTTTAATTCTGGTTTGTATAAGAATGTTATTGCCCAGACGTTTTTTTTGTGTTAGAGGTAAATTTTTTAAACCTTCTCATTCTTAAAATAGATGAATTTAAAAATCCCACATGTTTTCCTTTCCTACGTTAAAGCAATAATGGCACATTTTTGAAGAGCGCCCCCAATTTTCCAAAGTGTTGGAATATTTTGGCACAGTTACGTTGGTAATTGTTGGCAGGTAAACTATCACTGCGAACGAGAAATGCGTATTTATCATAAACTAACCTATTTTTGTAATTAGAATTGGGATCCCCGATTGAACTTAACACTTAGTGACCGAGGGTTTTTCACTCCCGTTGGTGCACAAGGGGGGGGGGGGGGGGTTCCATGGGACCCCCCAAGGAAACCACTTTCCCGATGCGAATTTTGCACGAATTTATACCACATGTGAAGGGTCATAAGACAACCCCAAATCAGCAATAAAAAAGAATTTGTTCTTGGTTCAAATTAGGGGCAAAACATTGTTTTCAAAACACGCGCAATTGGGCACAAAGACGGAACATTCAAATGAGCCTTGTTCTTACAATCAAACCGTTTAAAAACTTATTTTATGTTGAATATAATTCTAGAAGACCCAAATTACTTGTTATTTAACACAAAACCAGGGTTGTATAGGGAATCTTGTAATTTTATTAATAACGGGTGTTGCCAAATCACGTCCCATTTTCCCATAGAGTTTGTACAGTAACGGTTTTGCAACAACATGAGGAAATTGTTTTTTTCACACATAAAGGGTTAATTATTTTAATGTTACTAATAATTGTTTACTTACATGTATGTGTGAACTTATATCAGCAAAAAAAAATTGCTTTGGTTCTCGGTTTCTTATTCTTATTTTTAAAAATATTCTCAAATGGACTTCCGTTAGTGCCCAAAGGGGGTTCCATGGGACCCCCACTAATTATCTCATTAACGGCTTGGCCGAATTTTAATTATTTTGGTATGAAAAGAAAGCGCATTTAAAAGTCAAACAATTACCACAAAATTTTTCGTTGCGCAAAAATCTCACCACGTGTAAAGCGACCAGCGCGAACACAAATTTGGGTCCCTAGGAACCCCCCCCCCCCCCCTTGGTTCACTTAAGTGTTAACGGCAGAGCTGGAAAATGCTACTTTTTAAAAAGCAAAAAATAAAAAAAATAAAAAAAATAAAAAAAATCTCTAACTTGACTTGCCTGAATTGACAGGACAACTAATGGATGATCGTAGACACGTACATGGCGCTATTTCCCCCGGGCTATTTCACATCGGAAAGGCCGTGTTCCAGCAGCCAGTTGAATTATATCGGGATCCCCGATAAAATAATTTGTCCTAATACAAATCCTTCGTTTGTGACACCCAGATCATCTCGGACTTAACCATTCACAGGTATGTTTTACTATCCAGTTACCATGCAACCGTGTAAAGTCTAATTTTTTTTTGAAAAAAAGGTGCTAATATTGCTTTAATGTCTTCATAAGAGGATTAATATAAACACATATGATCAGAGCTCTGTTTTGCTTAAAATGTAGTCCACCATTAGTTTACATCAAATGCAGGAAGATCCAGATGCACTCAAAACCACCCTAATGCATCCCCTTTAATAGAATGCTCCGACATAATAGATCATTCAATATCATGAGATTTAAAGAAATGATCTAATCTCATGAGCACGACAAAGAGCGGTTCATATCATAGTACGACAAGACGGCCCACAATCCTGAGGTCCTACAACATTGTCGAATACCATAAGGGCAACATTAGATACCGCAAGATGATCCAAACCATGATAAGATGACCCCGCATCATAGGCATAACAAGATGCTCCAACATCATGAACATGACAAACGTGATGCCAATGTCATTAGAAAGACAAGATAATCCGATCTCATGAGCATACAAGTTGCTTTAATATCATGGACATAAAACAAGACGCTACAATGTCATAATCAGTAAAAGAAAATCGAACATCATGAGAATTACAAGACTCTCTAATATAATGAGCATGAGAAGATGGTCTAATATCATAGGAAAGACGAGATGCTCCGATATCGTGAGTATAAAGGGTACCTTTATATATCATGGGATGATCTAAAAAGCTCCCCTTATCAGTACTTGGCGTATGATGATCCCAATTATCATGAACATGATGAGAAGATTCAATACCACGAGCAGGTCAAGACGATAAAATATCATGAAAACAGCAAGACGATCCAATATCATGTGTATAACAAGACGTTCCCATGTCATTCGCATGACATGATGTTCTAATATCATGAGCATGATAAGCTCCCCATAACATGACAAGGTGGATCGATATCGTGAGCACAGGAACATGGTCCACTATCTTAGTCATTAAGAAGTCAGATATCACACGAGCATATGAGATACAGATAACCTCACTATCTTGAGTGTGATAAGCTGTCTCAAGATCACGAACACGACAAACGCTCTAATATCATGAGGCAATGTGTAAGAGAATCCAATATCACGAGCAATACCAGATTCCTCAATATCAGGTTCAGATTTCTGTAAAAGATTACCATTTCCAATAAAATTACCAACAATTAAAGTACTTCAGTTTCCAGAACACAATGAATTTCCCCGTTTCTTCCAGGCTCAATAACTTTCTGCACGATTACGCATCTATACATTGCGTCACTTGCGTGTCACTGTCACGCACCCAAACGTTTTTCAGATCGGAAACACCAATATGCGAATGGCCGGCTTAGCATGCCATAATTCACGATTTTTTTCAGACAAACTAATGCCCATTATTAAGATCTAACTCTGAAGCATTTTCCGACGCCGGTAAACTTTCATTGGATATGTTCTTTTTGTTGTGGTTCGTGACTCGGACTTTCGACCATTTTGGTACGTATTTTCGGTGTGTTTTAGCTTTAAATATAGCCCAGTTAACATCTACGATCCCTTCCTTTTGTTGCCTGCGAATCCATGGCCTGCGAATCGTTATGGCCCATAATATTAAAACTCCAACAAATACAATTACCCAGTGTGTAACATTCAGGCCGACCTATTTCAGATACAAGGCCCTAACATGTTTACAAACATTGCTGTTAACTGGTCCTATATCGCATGGAGTTTAGGTGTTCTTTTGAGGACTCGCAAATCTAAGCGCTTGGATATGAAATTTTGTGACGTCATATCTGGGGGTCACGTCCTGTAAAAATACTGGAAGTAATGCCACTGGCGTTCCTATTCATTAGTAGCCAAACACAACACAATTGGCTTGGCAGTATAATAAAGGAACAAAACGTTCGTTTCATTCTTTCTACAAGCCTTATGAATATCAACTATATTTATTTATTTAGTTATTTTATTTCGTTCTTAGGTGGTAAGTTAGTTATCTAAATGAGCACAAAGGACGGTCATTACCTTAAGTCGTTTGGGTTTGCCCTACCCAAAAGGGTCCCGTCCATTGCCGCCAACGTCTTCAGTCCGAAACGTAGTTAGTCCGAAACGTCGTCAGTCCGAAACGTCGCCAGTCCGAAACGTCGCCAGTCCGAAACGTCGCCAGTCCGAATTTGAAAACCACTTTTTCAGTCCGAATCTGAAAACCAAGTCGTCAGTCCGAATCTGAAAACCAAGTCGTCAGTCGAATCTGAAAACCAAGTCGTCAGTCCGAATCTGAAAACCAAGTCGTCAGTCCGAATCCAAAAACAAGTCGTCAGACCGAATCTCAAAAACAAGTCGTCAGTCCGAATCTCAAAAACAAGTCGTCAGTCCGAATCCCCAAAACAAGTCGTCAGTCCGAATCCCCAAAACAAGTCGTCAGTCCGAATCCCCAAAACAAGTCGTCAGTCCGAATCCCCAAAACAAGTCGTCAGTCCGAATCCAAAAACAAGTCGTCATTCCGAATCTCAAAAACAAGTCGTCAGTCTGAATCTTAAAAGGAGGTCATTAATCCGAACTGTAATACCACAAAGAAGAATCCTTGTAACAACATAAAACTGAATATAGTGACTAGCATTTATAACCAGTTACATACAATTAACAAATTTTATATACACAAAATACAGAAAGACGCAGCCCAAAATGAGATTGGTATATTTTCAAATCAAGTCAAATAAATTTATTTGTCTCTATAAGTATCCAATGAGTGATATAGCCTCATGAAACTTAAGGGGGGTCCCGATGGACTCATTATTGTTTTCACGCGCCATTTTCAACGCAGTAATATTTCTCCCAAAATTTATGTAGTTGAACAAATACTAAAAATGCATATTTTAGCGGAAAAATTAAAAATCAGTCCGCCATTTTTACGCGATCAGCAAAATTAGCAAAAGGAGGGCGCTATTTCAATTTTTGTTCAACCATGAAATCGTAAAATAATCACATTTTCCCATTTTTTCTTCACCACCCAATATAATGTGTTTATGTTCTACCTTCATTAGAAAACTTTCGTGAAAAAAAATCATTGGGAAAGCAAGTTTTCCAATTTTGGGGGGCAAATTTTCCTAGAAACTGGAAATTTGGTCATTCTTTTTTGTTTCGGGTCGCCATTTTTGAAACTAGAACAACGAATACTCAGTCTGTTTGTATTATCAAATTGTATTGTTTGGTTTTTAACTTTATTTCCTGACAGAAGTTTTAAGGTGCCTATAATGATCACTTTGCAAAAATAGATTTCTTATAATTCACAGATTAGCCAATTCCCATGCCAATAACCCATTCTTGGTTGAAAAAAAAATAAAATATTGTAATGCGTTTCCAAGAAATAAGAGAAAGGAAAAACGATGCTTTTGTTACTATGTTTATTTATGGTGGTTACAACCTTTTCCTATATAATTCCGTTCATTTCTCCCAAACTAAAAGAAGTATGCACACCACAAGTTCACCACATTATCTGAAAACATGACGAAAATTCCTTGGCACCCAAATCGCAGTATGTTTGGAAACTTTAACTTGGGGATGATGTTTTGGACTATATAGTGAGGGACTGTAGTGAACATATCTTATGTTGATGTGCAAATCCGGATAAAATTGTTGACTTTTGGTACACAGTAACTTAGTCCTATACATTGATAATCAAAATTGATGGGAAGGCCAAAAGCACTTGCCACGCCCCTGTCATGCCCCCAGCTTGGATTTCCAAAGGTTACACAGGGTAAAATTTGTAAAATGTTCCCAGTGGTGTTTGAAAAGCAACCATGATGATCTGTCTTGTTACAAGGATTCCAAAGGTCGAGTTTTTATACTACCTATGACTTATAGTTTAGGATATGGGTAAAACGTCAATTGTGGTTTTACAGGGGTCAAAAATTAAAAGTTGCTCCACTTTTTGTAAATGTGGTTCAATTGTTGGTTTAGCTAAGTAGAATGAAAATATAGAATATTTTGACTCTCTTACGTATCTGGTTAATTAACCAAAATGGCGAACTTAAAGTCAACAGAGCTTTATTGGCAGCTATTGATTCTATTGACTTGACCTATTTTTGATTGGAATAACGTGAAAACTAAAGCCTAACAGATAAGGCAAACTATTCCTTATTTTCAACCTCCTTTAAACTAGGGAAACAATTTTGCAAACCAACATGTAACTGATCAAAGCAACGTTGGACCCATGGTACACCTAAAATTGACTTTTTCATTCACCATTTTTTTACAGTTTTCAAAAAAACAAACTAAACCCCCTAACTCCGGAAAACTATACCTTTTTGGAATCCTTGTGACAAGACAAAAACACCATGGTGCGCGTTTAAACATTCAGAACTTTTAAATTTTTTACCCCTGTATAACCTTGGAAATCCAAGCTGGGGGCCATTAAGGGGGGT
Source organism: Ophioderma brevispina (assembly GCA_023653785.1). NCBI lineage: Eukaryota > Metazoa > Echinodermata > Ophiuroidea > Amphilepidida > Ophiodermatidae > Ophioderma > Ophioderma brevispina. The sequence continues at coordinate 39,485 of JAMKCH010015520.1, forward strand.
TTCAAATGCTTCCATCAATTTTATGGATTATCACTGCCCGAAGTACTTGTGTGCCACAAATTCACATTTTATCCGGAAGCGCACACTTCTTCACTACAGTCCCCGGTATAGGCACCTTTAAGGAAAATGTCTTAGGAAAATATATTTTTTATCGATCAAGATACTTGGTATTTTCATTCCAACGATAAACCCGTGTTATTACAAATGTTGTTCAAGGGATGAATGAATTAGAAATAAATAAACATACCATTAAAGGCATAATCCATGATTTTTCAAAAATTCAATCAGTTTATTTGCAAAGGTAACCGATGTCTGGGTCTTTAAAACAAGTAACATACAGGTCGTTGCCAAAATAATTTAAGAAAAGTGTAAAAACGGCTAATTTTTCCCGACAAAATTATAGGCCTACATTATTAATAACCTACATTATAAGCAAGTTTGAAAGATAAATAATTCAATGCACGTATATTGAAGTGCATTGTAAGGTTCAGGTGCTGGGCAGTTATTGTCCCGTGCGGCCGGTCAGCGCGGTCTGCTTGCGGTTTTTGACAAATACGCGCTTATGAATTTTTGGCCCACTTTGGACCAAAAAATATGAAAATGCATATTCTGAGCTTAATATTGCGTCTTAGGAAAAACCATTTAGAGGTGATGTTAGTCTATCATTGCAATCCAACATACAAAAAAAAAAAAGGAAATCTCTAAATTGAGGGCGCACTTCTGTGAAATTTGTGCAATTATGCCTTTAATTGACAAACATATTGGGCTTGTTTACATGTAAATCATTTGAGTTCGGTTTTTGCTTTTTTGCGGCCCACCCTGTACAAAATAAAATCAAAACTCTAATCCCTAGTAATTAATCCCAATGGCCACTTGAAATGGTCTACGTTAACAATCCTAAAAGACACACTAAGCACAAATACCAACCCTATCCAAAAACCCACAAATATCAATCCACACTCCACAGTCTACTGAAACTAAGACTGAAATAGCCAATAACAAACATACTTAAAAAGAAATGGGAACCCATACAAACTAGCCAGTCTCTTTTTATTGCACTTTGAAAAAGTTTTTTTTTGTCGACAATCGCTGTTCTGTTATAATATTTGGTGTCGGGAAAAGTAAGGTCTGTCTGAGATAAGTCGAAACAAACAGGTCTATTGATCCTAGCCCATCAGTCTTAATTTTCCACATAAGAGGAAGTGGTTCACCATATCAATGGCTGTTGGAGATCTAAAAAGTTTGTAAAATTTTTATGGAAAATATTTCTCTAATTATACATACAGATTTTACCGCCGAATTTAGAAAACGGTTGTTGGGGAATTTTAACAGGACTATAATTGACCACTTCCAGTCGACCGCATAAAAGGAAAATTATTGGTTACGATACTTATAATGTAAGCTAACGGTCAGACGGCGTCGGCAAGAACCTACAGCCTTGTCTCAAAAAATTCCAATAAAAATGACCTTGTTTTCAAAAATTAAATACCATCATAAGTACAATTGTGTTGGATACCATTGTTAAAGGAAAAAAGATTAAGCTCCATACTTTTGTCTTTTTTTTTCTCATTTACCGTTCATAAAACAACATTCAGTATCAGTATAAAGTCGCCAGTTTATTAGGAATAGTGATTAGCACTAAACACTGTGATTACAAAAACTGGACTTGTGAAAAACCTTTAAAACCACGCGACAAGACCCAAAACGCAATGCGGATTCCACCTCTCCTCTTCAAAATAATACGCTGGAATATCACTATCTCCAACATTGGTGACCCCTGAGAAAATTAGGAGAGTTTTCAGACCAATTCACATCCCTGTCTCTCTGAAACCTGCCAACACTCTCAGACAGAAACTGGTCCATCCTAAAGACAAAACCTCCTAGAACACACAGAGTAATATGTGTATTGCCATTCAAGGTAATAAGGACAAGGACGCAAGGCTCTGTACATAGGTGAACTAAACAGCCCATGCACAAGCGCATGTATCAACACCGGCGACCTAGCTCATCATCATGAATTAACGATTCGCATCAGTTTATTCCCCACCACCGTCAAGTTCACTAAGCACTCCTTTGAGGATAAAGAACGTTTTTGTGTTGACAAAGAACATAAGTGTTTATTAAGCTTTTCTTTCCCTGGAGATTGCCAGCTCCGATAGGTTGAAACAACACCCAGTGCGCTTGGCCGGATTCGAACCGGCGACCTTCGTATTCCAATGCACGAGCTCTATCCGACTGAGCTATCAAGCGGTCGGTAGAAGAGCGATAGATTCATCTATAGTGTTGTTTCAAAGGGTCTTTCGCTTTCCTATCGGATCGCATCAGAACTGTATATTTAACATATACGAAAAATTATATTTTTGGTTTTGAAATTTAAACTACTCAGTTCTCCAGGTAAGACAAGGAAAGTAATATTTATTAATCTTCCGCTGGAGATGGCCAGCGCCACGATAGTGATTGAAAAAAAAACCCCAAGTGGCGCTTTGGCCGGATTCGAACCGGCGACCTTCGTATTACATGCACGACGCGCTAAACAAACCGACTGAGCTATCAAGCAGGATCGGTAGAAGAGCTATCGATATCATCTATAGGTGTAGGTTCGAAAGGTGTCTTCGCTTTCTCCTAGCGGAATAGCATCAAGAACTGTATATTTAACATATACGAGTTATATTTGTTTTGAAATTTAAACTACTGTTAGTTCTCCAGGTAGACAAAGGAGTATATATTTATTAATCTTTCCTGGAGATGGCCAGCGACGATAGTGTTGAAAAAACCCCAAGTGCGCTTGGCCGGATTCCGAACCGGGGGGCGACCTTCGGATTACATGCACGACGCTCTAAAAACGACTGAGCACTATCAGCAGGTCGTAGACGAGCGATAGATATCATCTATAGGTGTTAGTTCGAAAGGTGTCCTTCGCTTTCCGTGCGGATAGCACAGAACTGTAATATTTAACTGACGATGTATTTTGTTTTTGAATTTAAAACTACTTAGTTCTCCAGGTAGACAAGGATGTATATATTATTAATCTTCCCTGGAGATGGCCAGCGCACGATAGTGTTGAAAAAAACCCCCAATGCGCTTGGCCGGATTCGAACCGGCGACCTTCGGTTTACATGCACGACGCTCTCTAACCGACTGGCTATCAAGGCAGGGTCGGTATAAGGCGATAGATATCATCTAAGGTGTTAGGTTCGAAAGGTGCCTTCGCTTTCCTATGGATAGCATCAGAACTGTATATTTACCATATACATTATTTTGTTTTGAAATTTAAACTACTACTACTTAGTTCTCCCTGCAGACCCAGGATGTATATATTTATTAACTTCCTTTTTCCCTGGAGATGGCCAGCGCCCGATAGTTGTTGAAAAAAACCCCAAGTGCGCTTGGCCGTATTCGAACCCGGCGACGCTCGTATTACAATGGCACTACAGCCTAACCGACTGAGCTATCAAGCAGGTCGGTAGAAGAGCGATAGATATCATCTATAGGTGTTAGGTTATTTCGAAAGGTGTCCTTCGCTTTCCTAGCGGTATAGCAAATATAACTGTATATTTAATACTACCTGCATTTAATACTAAGGTCGCCGGTTGATTTTCCAGGCTTTACTCGATTTTATTTGGAAAATTAAAAAATACTTACGTAGTAACACGAATATTAAATTACACACAGAAATGACGGGTGTAAAATAATTACAATGATGTGGGAAAGGAATGAAACAAAAACATAAGCCTATATCTACAATTGTGTTACATGGTACAGACTACCTTTTCTATCCAGACATAAATACATGTACAACATAGCAATAACATATATGTTTACAGAGGGAGCCGAAGTAAATGTTTAACCTGCTCCCAAATGTTTCTTAACACTATTTTTGTTTTAATTTCTGTTGAGTTTTCCAAGGTTCTATATCGCGTTACGTCATCTTAGAAGTCATCGTCTCGCATGTTTTGCCGACAAAGAAAACCTAGAGTGCCAACAATAGAAAGCAATGGCTGCCTCCGCTTTCTTCCACATACTGTGGGGTGTGGGTGCCGCTTTGCATTTACAAACACTAATCGTATGATCAAATTGATGTATTGTTAGAGGTGGCAGGTGTAATAATAGTGCACCTGGATCAATGTGCTCAGATACTCTTTTTCCCATAATGCAATGCGCGCTTAGGTGAAAAGATGTATTCATTGAGGCGGTTTATTTAAATCAAGACGACTGACGTGTCATTTCATTCGTTGTGTGGCCATGGGTAGGACAAAATTTAACCACCCAATAGCACCAACATCCAACAACTGATATTTTGCCGGATTGTTTGTATCGAATTGACATTATGTGTGTATACAAGCACCCAAACTAAAATTATTCCGTGCAATATTCAAAATGTCAGCGCCCAGCACGGACGACTGGTTTTGAATGGGCTTCACCCCTTGGAGTTTTCAGCTTTCGTACACAATGTACACAATTTTTCTGAATGCCATTGTCATGATAATTTGGTCTATTCAATAAGCTGTACATTATGTTTTTACGAATGAACACTTTTCTGTACGAATCTTCAGTTTCCTGTAGATTTGTACAGAAAAATGTCAATTCGTAGAAATTAGTCTAAACTATTGACTATGTCCCTCATGGGCAGTCAATATTTGTATACTAATAATTTCACGAACTTTTGAAATTTTTAAAGTGGTGGCCAATCCTTTAAAGTAAGTGTCCGTATGGGCGGTGTAACTAAAATTTCCGACTTTTTTTTTTTATTAGATTGCTTTCAGTCTTGCAATTGCACTTGCACAAGCACAATCCCTCTAAAGTAAGTGTCCGTACGAACAGTTATAACTAAAATATCGCATGTTTTATATATTAGATTCTGTTCTGGCAATTTTACTTGCACTTGCACAATCTCTTTAACACTTAAGTGCATAAGGCCTTCTCGACTCCCGTTAGTGCAGAGTGCACACCACTAATTGGTGCGGCCAGTACTACTTTCTGCCCGCTTTCGTCGCCATTGGGGAGCACACCTCGGTTGACCTAAACATATAAAAAATGTTAAAATGATGGTGAGCGGCTTACTTTTGTTATAAAGTTTTACTTTAGATGTCTGTGTTCAAATATTGATGCAAAAATCTCAATATTTTTTCAATATGTGCAAGTATTTGGTCATTTCTTCGCTGGATTGAGGGATTAAAAATGGTTTAAAAACACAAAATCCCACGGGCTGTTTTTAACGCCATCAACCTTTGAACTGACGTACCGGGAAAACGAGCCACTCAACACAACCCGAAATGCTTCTTAAATTATAGCAAATTTCATTTTATTTTAGAAAATTAATGGTTTCAATGCATTGAAATACTTAAAATGTGAAATTTTAGGCTAAACAACACACCATGTTTGCATGTAAATGCATAGGAGTATCAATTAGTGGTGTGCAACCTGCATGGGGGGTCCAACTGGACCAAGGATTTTGTTCGTTTTATTAAAACATATTTCCCTAACAACATTTGCTTTTGAAACTTTTGTTAGGGATAGAATAACTCAATGCCAATCCGACAAAAAATTAAATTCAGTTGTTTCGTTACAAAATGGCGGCCGGGAAATTTAAACCAACGAGAGTCAAATTTTCATTTTTCAAGGAAAATGTCACGCCATACTTTGGAAAACTGCTTCCTTTTTCAATTAAATTTTGCTCATGATGGCAGAACATAAGTACAATTATATTGGTAAAATAAAATTTTAAAAATGTTATTCCGTTACGATTTTACGGTGGAAACAAACATTCTAAATAGTGCCCTCCATCTGCTAATCTTGCTAATTTAGCGTAAAAACTGCACTTTCGATATTAGTTTTTCCTCTAAAATTTGCATTTCTGGTATTTTGACAATGACATAAAATTTTGGGCAAAAATATTGTTGCGTAAAAAATGGAGCGTGAAAAACGAATTCCTGGGTACAACTGCCCCCACACTTTTGCACTTAAAGTGTTAAAGTAAGTGTCCGTACGGACAGTGATAACTAAAATCTCAGACATTTTTGTTAGATTGCTTTCAGTTTTGCACTTGTTACGATACATAATTATACTTGTTACAGACATGCAAAAGTTTGATTTCTGATAATTCTTTTAAATTTTCTGATTTTTCTGAAATCAGTAATAGTACCTCTAATTAATGTTAAACTTTAATCTGTTGTACATCAATTTTGTTCATTGTTACAAATGATACCTAAATAAAAGTTCTTTTTGTTCTACAGAGTGACCCAAAAAACCAAAACCCAAAATAACACTGTTATATTTTCAAATAAATTCAAATTCAGGTATCCAAAGAGTGATATATTTTCATGAAATTTATTTTAATATTTATCGAAACATTACTTAGAAAATCAACTACTTTTAGTAAACCCACTCAATATATTATCATTCCACCGTAAAATCTGTGTTGAGCATGGTGGCACAGTGCATACTGGGCGCGTTATGCACAAGTGTTTGTATGGAAACAAAACGTGGCGAAATCATGATTTTCTCAGTAACGGATCTAGGAGTCATTGAATAACCTTAGAAATAATGATCATACATTATTCTTTGCCTACTCTTTCAAATTTTCCTGTAATTTGGAAATATAATAACTTTGTTTCGGGTTGTTTTTTGGGTCACCCCGTATTGTTCGGGTTTTCAATTTTCTTTTTAAAACGGTAACATGATTGACATGAATGTAAATTTTTATTTTCTGTTTTAACATTCCCATACGAACACTTTGCAACCAATTTTAAAACAAATCGATCGCGTTGTAAATATTAATCCCATGAGACCTTGAACAAATGTTGGTCTGTATTGTAAACACAAAATGTTGCATGTATAGCAAACTATACCTTTTTTAAACCTTAGGAGGACAAGATAAACACTTCTCTACATATTTCAAATCCACTGAAAACATTTACAAATTTTACCCCGTTTAAATTACCCGCTTCCCTATCTCACAATGCTCAATGATGCCAAGGTGGCACCAGCCAGATTGTGGATCAGAGGTCAATGTTTGCCTAGAAACCATCAAAACAATTTGTGGGGACGCTTGCGCAAGTCATAATGGGTCGAGCACCGGACTAACATATGTGCAGCGAACTGTTGAATATTGGCTGCACAACGTTTTACACCACCACCACACGATTCTCACCAAGTAAAATAATTGGGCATATATCAGACCAAATGATTCTCGTGTTGGGCAGCAGTTTACGCCCACATTCAATTCCTGAACCCTTAATTTGGTGCTACCTAAGCGTCTGCAAAATATCATCAGTACCACCCACGGGTAAGCTAGGGATGTTGGAAATGGTCTTAAAAAGATGCGAGTCAATCTATTGACCAAACCTGCCATTCAGCACCAACAAGCCTCTCCACATACTTTTACCACCCACCATAATTGAAATTCTTCTTGCCCAGCCCAGTTCCCAATAAATCTCCATCCTCCGACGACCCACTCCTCACTTTTCTAAAAAACAGAGAATAAAAATGAAATCAAAATTGAGGTAGCCCACTTAGACTACTGAAGGATTTCGGTATAAAAAATTAAAAAAAACTATCGTATGCCGATGGAAGCTTATGTAACCCTTTACTGCTCTGAACTCCATCTAACCAATGACTTAATTGAATCCAAGAGGGAACCCCACATAGCGGCAACAGTTTGCAGCACCGATCTGAAACTGTGCGATGTAAATAATCCTCTATGATCCCCCCTAAGGACGTAACAAACCTTTAGCAGAATTGAACCTAATGACCATTACAGCGTAAGCACCCTCGAAATGTATGAATAAAGGACCACAAATAGGCCGTTCTCATTTTGAGATTACAAATTCAGTAGCCGTCACAGGGCACACATCTCCCCCATTGAACAAAGTACGAATGTCTCTGGCCCACCTTTTTGATTAATTTCGAAACCTAATGCATAGGACATTGACACTTGATCGAACCTTCAAAGACCCACATCCCCATACCCACACACTCTTGAAACATCGCTTTTATATGATTGGAATTACAATTCCCTTAACCTCAATAACCCATAAAGGCCATCAAAAAGGCCGCTTGTAACAGCGATACTCATACTCCTGAAAACAATCCGAATGCAGAATTTTTACCAGAGTCTCAATATCGAAAAGTAATAGGACATCTATCACCCATTCTACCACCACTTTCTTCTTACAGCCTTCCTTTTTCCTAATTGCTTAACCAAAATGTTGCCGTTGGATCTGACCAATCATTGACTTTGTGGACAAACGATATTGCGGACACATATATCCTTCACTGGATGGTGTAAAACACCTTAAAAGGGACATTAGATCACAAAGCCACAATGTGACTTTCTTGAGCTGGCCAAACTGTCAAAGCCAGCTGCACAGACCTAAAAGAAGTGAAACTATCAATACCCCTCCTATAAGTCCCAAGTATTGCCTTGAAATTGAACTCTGCAACAAACTCCTCGTTTCCCTCCTCCTCCTCTATATCTCCACAACAAATGGAGAAACTCTTTGCAACCCCGAAGCTTTCGGCTTCGGCGCTGCCTGAAAACGAAACTTTGCTATCTACTGGCAACGTAACGAGCATCAGCGATTCGATTTTTCGTTCGCCCAGCAATAATTCTAGCAAAAAAGTAAGTTAAACTTGAGAAAAAACTGCAAGACAAAGATCTAACAAATGTCATATTCTTTCTTCCTGCCATTTTGACGTTTGTGTCCCTATTAATAATTGACAACAACTGCTTCATTGTCTGACCTAAAAATAATACGCTTACCCTTCAATTCTTCACCCCAGAGCACAATTGAAACCCAAATCGGAAAAAAACTCTAGCCAAGCAAGTGGAACGCGACTTAAAAAATCCCATCTCCTCCGGGCCATCTATCTTGGAACCATTACCTTGCCAAATCTTGCTCGGGGATAATCGAAGAACCATTGAAATTTGTAAAAATGACACATCTTTTAAATCAGCCCGAGCCCCTTTGACAATCTATCTTATGCCACGCCTTTCTTAACCAAAACCCCACATGTAAATCAATGAGACGCCTTAGAAAGGCCCTTCCTGGAGATACTGCACGACAGACAAAGGACACAGATCCTACAGAGATTGCAACTTGGCAACTCCTTAAAGAATCTCTCCATACCTAAAGCCCTTCACCTTCTCTTGTCACTTTGCTCAATTGTCCTTTGAATGAAACTACTTGTCGAATAGAATCAAAATTCAATCCTAAAAACAACCAATTTTGTTGAAGGGCCCATAGACTTTCCACTGCCAAGGTCTCCTAAATTGACTGCAACACACCTCGAACATTCTCCAAACGTCGCAAGAAAGGACCTAGACCTCCTCCGCAGTCCAGCAAGGAAATAGTCCATCGTGGGCGGCATACTGACAATACTATCTGAATTTGAACACATGTCTAGCAACCCACTCTACAAAAGTTGAAAACTTTGCAAACAGTGCGGGAGAAGAGACCCCCATAGGAAGAGCTTTATCGACAAAGAATCAGCAACCGCAACTGAAGACCTAACAACTCAAAACACCAGATATAATAGGTAATATCATGTAAGGCTATTCTAGAATAATCAGCTTTATTTGCATCACTGCCCTTCCCTAATCTCATAACTAAATTCACAGCAGTATCAAAGTTGGAGTACTTGACCACACATACGCTTCTGTCAATACCATCATTCACGCGACTCAGCCATCTGGATAGGAAAGGGTGGTTAATCAGCCTAAATTTACCCTTCTCAAAGCCTTAGGCAGCAAACCGATAGGAGCTACCTATTAAGTTTTTTCAACGGCTTCCAATAAAGGACCAGCCAATCCACCCATTGTGATCTCCCTTCTTAAGGTTTTTCCCAAAGCCAATGCAGATCTTCTGAACTGACTTAGTTAGGTGCATCCCTAGGGCATCTATTACCAATAAAATCCATCTTAACCAAACCGGAAACCATCTCTTAAATTCTGCCGATTTGAATCGGGATATAAATTCAAAAAGGGGATTAGCTGTGCCAATTTAACAGGAGAATTGTATTTGCAGCAAACACAAGAGGTGGACCAGGGCATAATGATCGAGCAAGACTGACACATGAGTTTGGCCTAACATCACACACCATCTTAGTAGCGTGTCGCCTTTCATTATCACTTGAATTAATTGAAGACATATCAACACATGGAACCCTAGTAGAAGCCCCCGACTCTTTAGATTATGTATTCAAATCAATTGAGGGCCTATCGACCAAACATACTTAGTAGTAGGCCTGGCCCTTAAACTATAACACCTATCTTAGAGTGACTACCAATCAACCCTTCATAACATTATCCTGACCCTTACTTTTAAGAACAGAGTCCGACCTCATCACACTCATCCCTGGTAGTAGCCTGCCCCTTTTTCTTTTTCTCAATATTCTTGTAACATTGAGGCACCGTGACCAACGCCTCTACAGCTGATACATTTGTGTGCTAATCTGCACTGAGGGTTTGCACATCCTGACCTATTGTATGCAAAGCCAGTTTTTCTTTTGCAGTATCTCCCCTTGCATTGTATGTTTTTGAAGCAGAGTTTGGTGTTGCACTACTTTTTCCTCAAAACTGACCCTGAAAACCTCTAGATGAACTGCGCCCCCTTCCTGAAATGGAGGGATTAAACCCTCCTGAAACCTCCTTCCACTTGATAAGAGGACCACACCCATATATGGAGATGAAGTAGCTATAAAGAGTGACCACAACTCCCCATCTATCACTGCCCATGAAAAAAAACATCCTTTGCAATTCAACCCCTTGGGGGGTTGCCTTTTGCTGACGCATACGACATTGGATCATACTCCAACAACCCCATCCCTAAACCTAGACCTGCTGTCGTATCAACATGACCATACTTAAGTAACTCTGGGGTCTATGTGGATGAGCAGAGCGAGAACATTGGCTGAAAATAAAAACATAAATGGTGGCGACGTCCAAGCATTATTGGAACATTTTTCTTGGCACTTGGACTCCTCCCAGAACAATCTGACGCCATTTCATTGACTTTAAAGTGCGCAAGCTGGAGAGAGAGCTGGTTGAATTTCCTCCCTCATAACCAAAGTTTTGGCCAAAAAATCCACAAACTCGCCCTTTACAATTTTATCCTTGACTTTCTGAGGCACACAGCTCCCTAATGGACTAACGCAATTGGATTTATAGGGGACAATCCTCAAACCAAATTGATTAGCATTTTCTGTACTGGGGGTTCACCAAAATAGTTGTAAACATTTTGCTCACCAGCAATTTCATGTGGTGGCTGACGCCACATCCGACCCCCTTGCAGCCGCACTAGAGCCCAAGTATTAGGAGCCCCGATCCCCGATGTTGAATTCACCTCTTGACGAGCCGGCATCGGTAATTTTCCTAATGGATTAGGCGTCGGATGAATCTGGCCGCCAGATACTACAGATATGAAATTCCGACCATCCTCAGAAGCAACATAACTCGGAGTTTGAATATTCTGTCCCAAACTCACAACACACGCTGAAGATTGTAAAGGCGGAAAAGACATGGTAGATTGAGACAATGTTGAACTACCTACCTGATTAACTTAGCTACAGTACTACGGCTGCAGTTACCGCTGAGTGCGTCACCACCGGCACCGCAGAATTTTTGTCCACTAACCAAACAACCGATCGGTAGATTTCCATTTCTGGACAAATTGGCAGGCTACTGGTACTAGCTACCGATGAAGAAACAAACACTACAGATGTACTAACATTACTGTTTCGATTACCACTTCATTACGCTGGTTTGAACACTGACGAACAGCCTGTACAGTCCTACAGACCCGGGAGCAGTAAGAAGTTGTTGTTGTTGTTGTTGATGAACTTGTCGACGGTACCGATTGCGTTAAGCTTCTCATCGCTGAGACCTGCGATCAGTTTGTCTAGTCGGACTTGTTGTAACAACGGAAAGTCTCTACTTTGCGAATTCGAAGTAAGTCTATTTTTCGTTTCGTTTCGTACCACGTTTACGGCCCATGACTACACTCCAAGCTTGTAATATGATGGATAATAATAGCAGAGTACGTAGTAAGTTTATTAACAGCAGAACTTGTAATGTTCCTTTTAAACACGCTGAAAGCAAGACCATCGGCTGGTTCAACAAGCCAATTTAATCCAGTAACATGAGCACGGGACGAAAACAAAAACAAAGCCGACCACTACTGCGCTGATTAGAGCCATCTGTCCACCACCACCTGACCGGGAGGTCAAGCAATGAAAGGAACAAAGCGAAGGCCCGCGAAAGTTGAGATAACTTTGTTTATCCTCTCGTGGCCGATCAGGCATAACATAATTGCTTTGTTTTTTAAAATAAACACAGAAAAAAGCTGTAATTTAATTGTCAGTGTTCTTCCAGCAAGTGATAATTTTTGCAAAAGAAAAAAATGCGGTCACTGCATCTAGGGTAAAAACTAAAGACAGGGTAATACATTTGTGGTTGGTCAGGGAAAACGCGCGGGAAAGGGGGCATAATTTAAGATTTACTGTGAAAAACGCCGGAAAGGGGTCATAATTCTACATTTACGATACCCCGCGTTAGGGTTAGGTTTGGCATGCAGGGCTGTGATCAGCATGTTATAAACAGGGAAGTATTTAAGTGCCGTGCCTCCCTGGTTCTTGTGCTAAAATTCAAGATTAAAATAGCAGGCGTGTGGAATGCGGACCATCAGCAGTTATACAGGTATCTGCGGATTTCTTTTTATTTTTTTTTTTTTTTAATAATACATATTGGGTTGTAAACTAACCATGCATGAAAGCAGTTTATTCAGTGTCATGTAAGTAGTAGACACCCAAGATTTGAACAACACTGGCAGTCAGTAGAGCTGATCAAAAGCTGATAAGTGGGTGTATAATAACCCTCGAAACCAGTTGCAGGGTGACCAAAAAAACCAACCCGAAATAGAATGATTAATCTTACAAATTTCAGATAAATAGCATGATTTTTTGTAATATGTATGCACAAATTATATACTTTATTCATTTGACTTTTTTTTTCAAGCTTTAATTTTTAAAAAAATCGTTTAAAATCAAATTAAAATAATTAAAGTATAATTAAAAAAAGTTCGGTGTAAAACAGTGGATGAGGTAAAAATCTTTTTTTTATAATTTTTTGTATCAAATTTCCCCTTGCAATATTCTATAATGTTTTTAATTTCAACTAATTCAAACAACGTTACGACGTTCTTAGTAGAGTTACGAAGTTCTTCACATTTAAAATACGGTTGGTGCAATATACGTAACTTCCATCATGATTTACGATAATATTGTATCAACCAGAACTTTCAGACTTGACATGGAACATTTTCGTTTCTCTCCTCTTGGAAACATAACATGGAGATTTGGTTTTCCATGTTTTTGGTTCGTAAATCACTAAATTTTTGCCCGAAAGGTTTTTTACACTCTATTTACCTTGTACACTGGAAATAGAAGGGATGCTATATGTATGGGCTCGATTTTTTCTGTTAAAACAGTGAGTAAATTTTATACAGCGTTAGATACTTCATTGTTAGATTAATTTTCAGGTTTTAGGGTGTATCCTAGTAAGGCTCAGTAGGTTTTAGGTTAAGATTTGGTTTATATTTGTCCTGTTAGGGGTTTGTTTTCCCGGGCAGGAGTGCGTTTGCTCCTCGTTTTACGGGGCATGCTATGCATACTTCAAAGTCTGTTTTCGCTATATCGATATTAGTTCTCATTTGCGAGAAATTTATGCCCCTTCAATATACAAATTTAAAACATAAATTCCTACCCTGTATCGCAAGTCCACTTCTCTCATCGCACTTCGTCTCCAATCTGAAAATGAAGGATTTATAATTTTTCAGTAATGACTAAATCCTTTGGGCATGAGCATTGAAATGCATGGGTTTCATACCAGAATTTATTTCAAAAGTTTTTCTTTTCGATCAGTTACATACTAAATTGACCAAATCCTCGTGAGTCTGTCCTAATTGAAGGGGGTATCATACCAGGAATTTTACGTAAAAATGGTGTCGCTTTCACGATCAGGATATTACGGGCATAACATGAATTGACCAAATTCCCCATGATCGTCCTCATTGAATGGGGGGGGGTATCAATACCAAGAATTTACGTACAAGGGTGTCTTTTACGACCACGCATGTTACGTACGTAAAGTGAACAGGTTTAAAACCGGGGTTTCGAATCACCCAAAATCAAGAACAATTATACCTTTTTGCAGCTTTAGGGTCTATAATTGACCTATATCATTGATAGTGCTCATTGACACTTACACGTTGTGTTGAATTTCTCATGTTGATTGCGCGTTGAATGGCATGAAGTTTGATGGTTGTGAAGTTCACCACCATCATGCGCCACAGGTGAAAACAACAAAGTATTTAATTGATTCATGGACCCTCATTCAGGAAGCACCTTTATCACAACTATTTGTTTTGTGATAAAAATTGTTTACTTCTACATGTGCTTTAAGGATTTTTAAAAATTGAATATACTCTATAATGCAAATTACCGATATTCTTGCTTTATTTAATTGCGTTTTGCACTGATCACGTAAACATGTGCGAGAGGTTCATTTGTCAATTTTTTTGTCGGGCCAATTTTCAACTTCAGTGTTAATTAAAAAACGCTTTCCAACACTGTCCAATGTGTTTTTATCTTGCTACTTGGATTCCTCCATAAGTTCTGTTCTAATCAGTGGCGTACTAGGGTTTTGGAAAATTTAGGGGGGCATTCGGGGGGGGGGGTGTTGGTCAGGTAGCTGATTTAGGGGGGCAATAAATTGACTGACATTTCACTTTAATACGTCATTTTGGGCATCTCATTTGGGGGTACAAGGGGTGGCGAGGGTTCTGAACAGGTGGGCAAATGCCGCCCATGCCCCCCTGTTACGGCCCACTGATAATTATTATATGGTCTAAAACCAACCGTGTAGGAGATACAGCCCCCGAGTTGTTGTTGGGTGGCCATTTTGGAATTTATAATACTAAGTAAATCCCTTTCCATATTCGGATTTTTGTCTGATTTGTTCAATGGGCTTTATTATCAACATATAAAACAACAAAAACCTGTTGTCAAATTTGTTCTAGGTTTATTCCATTCTTTTACTGGACTAGAGGCTGAGATATTTGAAAAAATATTGAGATTTCGGAAGGGGGAAGGCTTTTGAGATTCGGGTGGGGACAGGCTTTTGAGATTCGTACTGACGACGTGTTTTTTGAGATCGGACTGACAACGGGGTTTTGATGACGACGTGTTTTGAGAGTTCGGACTGCATTGACGTGTTTTTGAGATTCGGACTGACGACGTGCTTTTGCGATCGGACTGACGACGGGTTCTTTTGATATTCGGACTGACGACGTTCTTTTGACATTCGACTGCTACGTGTGCCTTTGATATTCGGACTGATACTTGCATTTGATATTCGGGACTGATGAACTTTCGGACTGAATCCTTCGGAACTGGACGAAACGTCCGGACACGACCCGTGTTCTGTATTTGGACTAGCGAACCTTTTTTGCGGACTGATGAAGCTTAAATAGTCTTCGTACGGACTGACGAACCCCCCCCAGGTATAGGAAATTTGCACTTCTGACTTGGACGACGTTCGTCGGACTGAAAACTTTTTCGGCCTAATTATAACTCTTCGGACCAAGTACGTGGTACCCAAAAAAACCTCACCCGTTAGACCGCATGGTAGATGTTTCAAACGGAAATATAAATAATTGGAGTTTCTTTTTTCCAAACCGTGGTTATTTCCAGATGCCATCTTAAGATAAAGTTGGAATTTTGCTTCTGAGATGAAAATGTCTTTAAATTTTTGAAACTTGAAAAACAATACAGTTAAAATCTGCAGACAATGTGCATTTAATTTGGTTTAATTTTAATTTAATAAACTATGGATTCAACACTGCTTTGGCCATAAATAGGCCACTTATACAGGGGTGTAAATTTTTGCACCTTGCTCATTTTTTTTTAAAAAAAAAAAAAAAAAAAAAAAAAAAAAAAAAAAAAAAAAAAAAAAAAAAAAACAGTTTGTTACCCTAAGCTCAGATTTTTAGGTCTTGAACATAGACCCTGCTAATTGGTTTGTAAAGGTCAAATTTCACGACCAAGGTCATATTTAAGCATCTGATTCTGGCAACTTTTGTTATTTTTCAAATCTATGTATCAATGCTAAATTATATGAGTATCGTTCATTCTACCATCGGAGCACTTCACCTTTACCTTGCCGGCGCCCTCAACATCATGTTGGGGACTACATGGGTTTCCTTTTAAAATCTGATACCGCTCATAAAGTTTGACTTGTTCTACTACTTGATTGGTAACATTTGCCGGACAAGTTAGAACTCGTTGGTTAAGTTTGATATGGAAGGCATTTTGAGCGGTCAGCCGCGGGCACATATAGTAGATTTTGTTTTCCAAGCTGGTGAATTGTTTGTTCTTGTTTTTCTACCTACTACATACCTTTATATCATAGTTTTGGGAAGTAGCCAGACAAGCTATGTAATTGGGTGCGCAATAATTCCCATTAGCATTGCACATTGTTGACTTTCCCCATACAAACTCTTACACTTTAATAATTATATAATATGAAAAAATAGCCTTACAACACGTTTATTCACTATCTTTCATTAAGATTGTATTCTGGAAATTTCACAAGGCAGCATTGATAATTATTTTTTTTTAAAAGAATATTATTTTGGGTCAAATAAATTCTATTTATTTTCAAGAAACTACAAAGAAAATGTTTTCTGATTATCTACAAATGTATAATCTTATTTAAAACACCGTTTTTGTATTGTATTTTCTTGTCCTTTCTGGAAAACCGCTACTACCGATACTGACCGTTCCTAAAATAACACTAGTACAACCGGTCCCAATTCCTGTAGCATATGTATTTGTCGCAGCTGATAGAACCACTTTGACAAATAAACACATATTTACGTTTTGTACATTTTATGAAAGTGAAATTGCTTTTAGAACATGCATTATTACCATTTTTGGGGAAAATGAAGCTTTCGTGTTCAAAATTTTACTCTTTACAAGATACGATACATTAGCAGTGATATTTTAATACTTTGGAATGTCTAGTCCATCAGAGCAATCTCGGACTACTTTACAACGTGACCTTTAACTTGTTCCACACCAAACTTGTTTTCAATGTTCATCTATGTCACTTGCTGTCCAGGTTTACCTTTTTAGCCAACAACCTTTCCTTTGAAAATTAAACAAAATAAAGGCATAACTTCTTTTTATTTCACAATTAGGAACAATTTCCCTTTTTATTTCACAATTAGGAACAAGTTCCTATGCATATACTACGTGCTTAGCAGTAAATATTACATGTAGGTCATGCTAAACTAAGTTTTATCAATACAAATGCCAGAAAGTCAAAGGTAACGTAGCTTGGTCTGTCTAGGTACTAACCGAGGAATTTCCCTTTTGTATCTCTGGTGAACTTAAGTAGCCATATTTATAACGTTTATATTTTTACTCAACAAGAATTGAAAACAACACATACATTCTTTTCTCTTGTAATAGACTTCTGACCTTCAGAGGAGGATTGTACCATTTCTACTTAAACTACAAAACATGTCAATATTAATAAACATCAAAATATTTAAATCTTTAAGGCGAGGTGAAATATGTTGTGAACTAAAATACGAGGAATATTTTCATTTAAACTTCCATTGTTATTGTTGAAGGTTGATTTGGTTTTGAACTTAGCTAGGAACCTGTCATGCGTGTTGTTGCAGTATAAGAAATGGTACAACGCGGATATACTACACATATATTTAGTGTTGACTAGATTGCTCACAGCTTGGAAAAGGAAGTCCACAGCGAAAATTATTACCATTTTTCCCATTTATTATTTTTGAAATGAAATAAAGCATGAAGACGAAGGGAGATTTTCAGTACCTCGCCTCAAACAACAGAAAGTAAAGAGCCAGTTGGACAATGAAGAGATATCTCTACCCTATCATCATGTATGGTTGCTCTACAAACAGTATCACATGCTCTGAATTGTAAAGGTAAGTAAAGCATGCATGTCGTGCTGTACGTTCATACATAAATCAATGACAGGACGTGTAACTTTACAGGAAGTATCTTTCGGGCAATTACCATGAGTAGAGGTCAAATAGGTCGAAAGGCCTATTAGGCCTACGGCAAATATAGGCCTAAACAGTAAAAATAGAATAAAAATTGAGAGTGGATATTTGGAACTTTAAAAAACCTTCTGTTCAATGCTTACAGTCCCCGCACTCAGGTCGGGATTTGGGAAAGTGTAATGCTTGCACGTGAGGATGCGTTCTGACAGTACTACAATATCATGACGTAGTTGTTGTTTTATAAATAAACAGATTTAGGAATAAAAGCGTCTAAAGCAGCGATACTACGAGAGGAATAAGAACAATGTGGAAATGCATTTTTTTCTTATAAATCGGTATAAGTTTACAAATTCCATATAACGAATCTAAATGTAGGAAAACACACTAAATATTGAACAAGACGATTCCTTAAAAGACAATCTGTCTGCAAATGCCAATTTACGAAATGAACCATAACTAGAGTTTTGTAACACAATTTTTAGTTTGAAATGTGTTACATACATGTACACAGCATCCCTGTACACCGCAAGTCCAGGTATTACAAAATACTAATCCAGCATCAATCATAAGAGCAACCTAGCCTTTATGTGAAAAACGAGACTTCAGTTTCACCTAATCATATTACTATATTTAAAATGGCTTTGTGTACTAAGCAAATTGCAATAAAACTTCACAAATTCCATCTGATATTGTGGTCTACCGTCTTTCTTACATAAGTATTTCCCAATCACATAGAACAAACCAAAAGAACTCACTCTTGGGGTGCCCCTGTTCCTTTTACAGGATTTTTATTAAATGGAACTTCTTGTCCAATGCAAGACTATTGCAATTAAGACCATATCCTAGTGTGTGTAAGATTGCATACATTGTCTTGTACAAAAGTTGTGCCTGTTAACCACACATGAAATATTAAGTCCTGCTTAATGAATTAATTCTATGCTATCAAGTGTTAAAATATACATCCAACCAATGTACTTGTGTAGCCAATTGTAATATTATAAAACCTTTGTGAAATTATTTGGGTTAAGTAAGTAGGCTATAATAGAAGTCCATTCTAAAGTGGAATCTGTTCAAGCAAACTTGTGGCAAACTGACCCAACCAATCAGAAAACTGTTACATATCAAAGCGTTGTGAGGCTAGTCTCATTTAGTGCAGGCAGGGAATGTCACTATCACAGGTGGTGCAAGTAGGGTATTTATATCACTGACCACATGGCCATGGAAATATGAGACTCGTGAAACTCAACAGCAAATCTCAGTAGCAGCTGAAACAGTGCAACAATGAATGGGATGCACACACAATTAAGACACTGGTACCACTGCATGGGTTTTGGTCAATTCAGGTTTAATCTTCTGCTCGCAGAGAAGAAAAAAAATGAAGTACTTGAGGAAATTGGTCATACGTCTCCTGCAGCTGGCCATACAGGGCGTGTGATGGCCTGTCAAAATCTACACTAACAGCTGATTGTGGTTTGCCACCAGTTCAGAATAAAACAAAGTAAGTTTGTGTTTGAGGTCAAACGTACATGTCATGGTGCACAATATCTCGTTAACAATCTGGGATATTGACAGGGAAAAGGCTTTGATCTCAAGTCGGATTTTATACGCACGTTATATTACACTAAAGCAATTTAAGGATTGTTAGCACACCCAGCGACAGTAACAAAATACCAAATATGAATTTTGATGTTTTTTTCAGATGTTTTGGTAAGCAAATCGTTGCTAGCCTATCCATTTAAGAACTTAGTGATAAGGTGGTCAGTACGGGGTCTTATTAGCGTATCCACAAGTCATGGTACAATGGCTGGTGGTTGGTATCAGGATTTCTCACTGAGTGTGTTTGATCCGGGGAGTGAACAGGGAGGAGAGCTGGTATTCTGTAATAGTGAAAAAATAAGTACTTGAAGAAATTGTCATACCGACTCCCGCAGAGGGCATACAGGGGCAGTGTGATGGTGTGTCAAATGTGACAACTAACAGACTGATTATGTTTGACCACCAGATCAGATAAACAAAGTAAGTTTGTTTACTTGGCCGGTACGGGGGCCTAATGGTGGGGTTTGGTAACGCTACAAAAAACACGTTGCAGGAGGATTTTCAGAAAGAAATTGTCCTTCATTTTATGGGTTTATACATACAAAGCGATATTAATGAAATAGAACTTGAAACAAAATTGTACTTTCTCTAAATCACGGTATGAAATTCGCGAAAAAAGATGACAACTTGTTTCCCGTATCCCTCGCCAAGGAATACTGGATAGATTATGATCATGTATTTAGGTATAAAATCTATGTCCCACAGTTCTCGGCTATGTCTTCGGGATTCAGGGCACAGTAGGCTCAATGACATAAAACAAACTTCTTTTACAAAACAGCTCGCACTCACAAACACGATGCACTAAGGGTATATCCCCCCCCCCCAAAACAATCAAACAACTAACCATCACTAAAGAAAATACGATCACTGTGCCCTCCCTGGACCCTTGGATATCGGTTCTTTTAATACTGCGCTGATACCTTTTTTACCCCAATGGCCCCCGCCATACGACCTGTATACAACTTGTCAACGAATCATTGACCAAATTAAAAATAACCCATCGTAGATTTGGTTGACTCAGATAGATTGTAGGGTTCATTACCAGTCTTTATACCAAAGACCATTGAGAGGGTCTAGATAAAAACATGGCGATATAAGTACTTATAGAGATCATAAAATGGACAATTTAAACGTCGGGTTG
>JAMKCH010015521.1:0-39871 GCA_023653785.1 Ophioderma brevispina
ATTTTATTGAGGTGATATGTATTATTCAGAGCAAGATGAAATAAAGAGGTAATCAGAATGAAATAAAAAATATTTCTCCAGATGGCTTTAAGCGTTTCGTACCAAATCAACGTGTCTTCATTTTTTATTCAATGCCTTTTTCGACATTGAGGTAAAATCAGAAATCAAAATTACTCCTAAACATCACGCATTGATCACTAATTGTTCTTAAGTAATTTATTTATTTGCCATTTAGGAAAGAGTTTAGTATTCTGCCACAGGCTACGAATTCGGCAACGTTAACGGAATAAACCACATGTTAAAGGTGCCGAACTTTAAGTGGTGGCAGAATACTAAATTCATCCCGATATGTATTTATTTTTCCAATTAATTATAAATTATATGACGCTATACGAAGAACAAGGCACAATGAACAAAAAAGACAGAGACAAAGCAATTTTACATACCGACGGCAGCAGCTTAATCAATCCATACAATGACCAAATACACAAAATGGAAAACAAAGAGAGCATACCATGAACCACGAGGAGAGTGACAATTATGGTTTTAAAACATAAGTGCCGAAGGGGGGGGGGGTATATGGTACCCAAAATTAGATATTCGGCGATTTCTAACTTATGAAAACTATTTCGAACTATAATCTTTTGTAATTGTGTAACTTATCTATGACCTCCTTTCCATTAAAGAAATTAATCGCCCACTTAACTACCAACATGAGTGGTTTTTTTAAATATAAACTAGCAAACCCTGTTGCAATAAATATTTTTCTGCTTATGTATGTTCATATGCATGAAACCAAATTAATTATATAATGTATAATCAGAAAAATAATGAACCCTTTATGTGCTGAAAAGAAGGAATTTCATTATCGAGCGACTGATGCACCATTGCTGCACAAACCTATGACAAAAGCATGTCGTACTTACTTCCCCCACAGACAATACAACATGTACATGTATGGCAATGTTGGCTAAATATATGTAATAGGTCTCTTCTAGAGAGTGGTGCCTGTGAAACCAGAGGTAGTTGTACATTTTGAACGATTTGAAGCATTCGAAAAACAATGATTTGTACTTTTTTCCAGACGAAAAACCAGAACTCATTATACTGCACCTTTGGCCTTGTTTTATGGCCGTAAGGAGATATTAAGAAGAATATCTAAAGATTGTCTTGGATGTATATATTTGCAGATGATCGACAATAGTTTATCATATACTGATATTACCAAAAAAATTAACTTGATCAATAATGAACTGTCTGAAGTAAGCAATTGGTTGAAAGCAAATAAATTATCTGTTAATGCTACCAAAACAAACTACATGGTATTAGGAACTCCACATATGACATCAAATATAGTTGATAAATCATGTTCAATTGATAAGTCATGTCGCAATGATAAGTCATCCCCAAATGACATCTGTTTGGAGGCAATAACGATCACTCTCGATAATACAAATTTAAAAAGAGTGTCTGAAACAAAGTTCTTAGGGGTACTAATAGATGAAAACCTAACGTCGAAGCAACATACTGATGGTATTTCAAAAGCTATATCACGAAATATTGGAATGTTAAATAAGCTGAAATATTATGTACCACAACGTATTTTACGTTCTTTATATTGTACATCTTGCCGTATTTAAATTATGCTATTTTAATTTGGGGAAATACGTTAAAATGTCCTTAGACAAATTATTTAAGCTCCAACAATGGGCTCTTAGAACTGTTTCTAATAGCCATTATAGAAGCCATACGGCGCCATTATTTTCAAATCACAATATCATAACATCTTTGGACATGTATATGTAGATTGGGGCAGCCACAAAATCAGTGTGACCAAACTACCTTTAATGGATATTTACTAGGACGCTATGGACGTCCACAATTTATAACACAAGAAAATAAATATAATATAATTTTGTTTATCTTTTTTGAAAAAAAGGTATTTTCAGATCAATCTATACGGACATTGACCTTACTTTGGAATTCACTGAATCAACACTGAAGCAATCAAATTCAACTAAACATTTAGAAATCATCTAAAAAACAAAACCTATTTCTAAGTATGACTAATATTGGGATATCTGGAGCATCATCTAAAATCTTGTATTTTGAAAAAGTTGTTGATTATGAATTATGTGCATTTGTGTTTGCCTTTTGCGATTCTTATGTGTTAAAATTTATGTTAAGGAGGGTGGTCGATTCTGCCTTTTGGCCTTTGACCAGCCTCCTCCATATTGCTGTTTTTTTAGAAATGCTCGTTGTGATGTGATATGTATGATTTTTAATATTATAGAAATAAAGTTGATTCTGATTCTGATTCTGGTAGTATGAGTTTCATTTGAAAATTTCCATGTGGAAAGGAAAGTGGTTTTTTAGGGGATCCATTCCCCTCCCTGAGGCACAACGTGAGTGAACACCTAGCATTTAAGCACTTAGAAGGACACTTAATCAAGAACTCTATTTTATACAAATTATTTAAACCCATAATTGGAAACCTAGAAAGATCATATTATGTATCGCGTGGGCGGGGGAAAAAAACATTCATCACAGGTTGATATTACCTTAGGAGAAAAACCTCACATGTAAGGTAACACGGTTGGGTAACATGGACAAAACCTTATCGTGGGTGAGCCAGGCCATGTTGGTTCGGTACGACTGGGGGGGCTGCGGCAAAAGAGGCATTTATAACAGGGCTACCTCATACATGACTTACACGAAAATGTATGATGGCCATTCTGTAGGGGGAGCTTAAGGCGAGCTAGGGGCGCGCAAACGATTATACAGGGGTCAAAATTGAAAAAGTGGTCCAATGTTGTGGAATTGCATACCCAAATGTCGTATGATCACAAGGGTTAAAAAATGTATAGTTCGTCCCATCTCTGACTACCCCTTCGGAGGTATAAGCTGTGAAAACCGTTATTGTAGGTCAAAGGTTAAATTTAGCTTTCTACAGGGGTCAAATACCTAAAAATGCACACTTTCAGTGGAAATGGTATCATATTGTTGTCATGTGATACAATTAAAATAAGGAATAGTTTGGACCATCTGCAATGTAAAATTAAAACAAGTTAGGCAACCCATTAGTACTACCCATATACCCCTATAGGGGCCTGGGGTTTTAATTTTTGGTATAAAATTGGTAAATAAAATGGTACATTGTCCAAACTATACTTTATTTTAATTGTGATTACATAAAATTAATATGAGACCATTTCCACTGAAATTGAAGAATTTTTTTAGTGTTTTTAGTTATTTGACCCTGGTAGAGAGAAAATTGAACCTTTGCACCACAATAAACGGTTTTAGCGTATAACTCCATAAGAAGGGTAAGTCAGATAGCACAAACTATAAAATTTTTTTAATCCTTGGGTCATACGAACATTTTGTATGCTGCAATCAACAAACATTGGCCACTTTTCCATTTTGACACATGTTATAATCTTTTGCGAGCCCCTAGCTTGCTTAAAGCTACCCCTAAACGAATGGCCCATATACCACTTTTTAGGATGTCATAGTATGAAGGTAGCCCCTGGATAATGAAACCTCTTTTTTTGGGCCCCCCCCCAAGGTGAGTACCAATAAGGTACTTTAGATGGTTGGCTCATCAATATTATTTACACTTTCGAGAGACACAAAAAACTGTATGATTGCTGTGAATGCCATGAAACTAGGAAAGGTTTTCCTTCTAGATAATTTAAGATAAAGTATTTTTCCAATATCTACAATAATCTGTCATTATCGATTACTATAATAATTTGGCTTGAAATTCAAACTAGAAACACGATGTGACCAAAAATGGCACATATGAGGGTTAGCACTGGGGTCCACTTTTACATATGTGGTTTGCATTGACCTCTGGAGTTTTACATGTGAGGTTTTCCCACCCCACCCACCACAGCGACGATATATTACAAATTGAGGGTATTATGTTACCACTCCACACCAGATTTAAGCGTAGTTGTTTAGCGGGGGCTGTCCCCATGGCTTGTACTAAAAATTTGCATACAGTGTGCGGCTGAATGGGCAATCTTGCTTGGGAATTGCTGAGAGAAAGTTTCGCCAACCCAGCTGTACAACTCGCTTGCGTAGGCCCTCTTAACTTTTAATTCAAATTTCCCCCTAGTGGTTCCCATTAGAGTACATGATATATACTATGATGATATATATATAGATAGTTATATTGGAGTATCTATATATATATTATATATAGATATAATGTTAGTCACGAGAAATTCCACAATTATTTCGCCAATGGCCTTTGTCAAGTGGGGAATGCGTGAAGTGACTAATGGACAAACATGCGGGGAACGCGAGAGCGCAGGTGAAGGATCGTAAGCGTCTGCGTCGGAGCGTATGACGAGAGCGCTGTGCATAGCACGGCGCACGGCGCAGGAAATTGCCCGGTGAGGTCACCACACAAGATTACTGCTGTAAGAGAGAGATGAGCGAAGAAAAGTAAAAATGAAGGAGGAAGTAGAAACAGAAGGATGAAATACGGAAAGAGCAGAGGAGAGAACGAAGCCAGAGATGAGAAAAAAGAAAGGACAAAAGAAGAAGGTGGAGAAGGGATGAAAAGAAAAAGGAGGAAACGAAAGGAAGAAGAAAAAGGAACAGGAGAAAGGGGACGAGAATGAAAGGAGACAAAAAGAAACCAAGAAAAATATACAAAAACAGTATGCAGAGGTGAAAAAAATATACCCAAAATATGAAATAGAAGTTACAAGATTACAAAAAATAAAAAGTGTTTTTTTTTAATAACTAAATAAATAAAATAAAATACAAAATAAATCGTACACGACAAGACAAGAGGAAACTACAGAACAACGCCGCTCATATTCGTTGGAAACAGTGCAACCTAGGAATGAACATTATTCCATTCTTTTAATCTTCCTATGAACAGTAATACAGCTGAACTGATAGGGGTTTGTGCCTCCTCTTGCTTGTTGATGGAATTTCATTATGTTTATGGACTTTATGTAAACCTTTGTCCGTTTCCTTATTTTTTAAGTATTATTTATTCGTTTTTTTTTGTTTTGTTTTTTTTGGTTTTTTTTTATTATTATTTTTTGATTTTTTTTATTTTTTTATTTTTTTATTTTAGTCTAGTATTTATTTATTTATTATTTATTTTATTCATTTTTTATGTTTGTCCTTATTTTGATAAAAAGTGAAAAAAATTTTGGGTTATTTTCCCTTCATGGCATAATTGTTTTGTATATTTATTTCTGGTTTCTTTTATGTCTCCTTTTCTTCATCCTTCCCCGTTCTTGTTATTTTTCTTCTTTCCTTCGTTCCTCCTTTTTTAATCCTTCTTTACCACCTTCTTTTTTGTCTTCTTTTTTCTCTCTCGTCTGCGTTCTTACTCTGCTATTTCAGTATTTCATCATTTCTTGTTCTACTTCTCCTTCATTTTTAATTTTCCTTTGCTCATCTCTTCTCCTTACCGCGTAAGATCTTGTGTGGTGACCTCACGGGGCAATTTCCTGCGCCGTTCGCCGTGCTACCACAGCGCTTCTCGTCATACGCTCCGGTCGCAGACGCTTACGATCCTTCACCTGCGCTCTCGCGTTCCACGCATGTTTGGTTCCCATTAGGTCATTCAGAATATCACAAACTTGACAAAGGCCTATGGCCGAAATATTGTGGAATTTCTCGGAATATAACAATTAGTGGTTTGTTCCATTTAATATATTGGACTTCTAGACTTATAATACTTCAAACCTACGCACGCCTCACCTTATAATACAGATATATATATATTATATATATATAATATAGATAGATATAGAATATAGTCGCTAGGCGGGAAAAACCTTATATGTAACTCCAGGTCAATGCAAAAAACCTCATATGGTAAAAAGTGGGCCCCATTGCTAAAACCTCTTGTGCTTTTGGCACATGGGTTTTAACTTGAATTTTATGCCAAATATGATAGTAAATCATAAATTCAAAAAAAGCAAAAAATAAAAAAAATAAAAAAAATAAAAAATTTTGTTTTAAAATATTTAGAAGGAAAACCTTTCCGAGGGCATGGCATTACAGCCCAAGTTATAAAATATGTCAGTGGTTGTGGTGTCTCTCGAAAAGGTTACATATGAGATTGTGTAAGGGAACGGTCTTACTAGAGAAGAGAGAGAGAGAGAAAGAAAATGAGAGAAGAGATGAGAAGAGAGAGAGAGATATATATATATATAATTATATTATATATATATTTCAAGTGTATGATTTTATAATTCAAGGCCATCCGACTGTGCAAATAACAAATTGTAATAAGGGATTACCTTGAAGTTACAAAAACATATCATAATTCAATGACATCCAGGATATTGGAAATTCGGCATGTTTTGATTATGCAGTATTTTTAAGTTACAACAAATTTTTCAAAGTACCAAAAAAGGAGAATAAAATATTAATGAAAGTCTAATTTAGTTCAACCGTTGAAATCTTCCTTAGAGGATTCACGGAATTATATAAATGGTTGAGTTGAAGAATGTGTGACGTTTATTAAAACAACAAAAAGGCCCCTAAGGTAAATAGTCGGATGGATATTTATTCCAAATACGCATCTATTTTGTTGTGAATGCTTTCATCAAGACAACAAACCAAGGTTATAATTCATGATAAAAACCACCGGTGGGATTATTTGGGCAAATAGTGAGCTTTGTCTGCAATGGAATATACCCACAGTTATTTAATCGTACTTCAGGAAGCGACTTTTATTTTATCATAGATATATATCGTAGTATTATCTAACACAAACAAGAAGTTGGCCCTTGATGACATGGTTTTATGCGCTTATTGTCTGAAATTCGAAAGGAGACTATTTTATAAAAAACAAAGTGACAGGTGTGATTGGGAAAAGTATCGACTAAATATCTATGACAATGACGATGGAAATGAAGTGGTTATTTTTAAAGCAATTACTAGCAAATTTTTGGAAGAGCCCCCCCCCCCCCCCCTCCCTCGAAATTGTTTTCAGCGCCGCTTGTTAATTTAACAAAGGGATCCGCCGATTTCTAATAACAAAATCCCTTATTTTATGACAAATGCGCAGTTAGGCATTACTGTTCAAAGGTATAGTTTACTGGACCATTTTTTTAACCAACTCAGTATGTACAAAATTCACAAATTGGAAAAATAACTGTGGGCGCTCTTCCAAAACTGTGGTGTGTGTGTGTTGATTCAGTTCTTAAATTTACATTTCCCGTGATCATATTAGAAATCAGCATGAGAATTGTATTTAAAAACGATGCGAATAATACATAGTCGTAAGTCGGAATTTTCTCATTTAACCTATGTAATCTTGGGCTAAAGGATGTTGGGTTTGGATGCTATGAGCAAAAGTGGGTCCCATTTTGGTCGACCAATATTAATTTTACACAGTACTCTATGTGGATTCCAAAGTCACATTTTTAGCTTTCAAATAAAAATGATTGAAATATCGGCCCGAAACTTTACAAATGGGGTTTTCGGGTGAAGGTCATTCTATAAAGATGAAAAAGTTATATTGGGTCATCCCCTTACACTTCAACATGTTAAAAAAATAATTCCAATAAATAATAGGAACCAAATATGTCCGGGGATCCTTTTTTGTGCGCAAGTGGCCTATTATAACTGTTGGTATTTCCATAGTAGCGCAAACATGTTTGGTCTAAAAACTTCACGAACGCGTTTGGATACATTAAAATAAAATGATAAGATTCATTCGAAATGCATTTGCTTAACCATTAGTCCAAATAAGATGAGATCCAAAATACCCTAATTCATTATAAAAATAATGTATTGTTGTTGGGAAATCTCAACTACATAATAGTATGATATGACTGAAAGAGTGTGGGGGTAAAACCACAGAATTATAAGAGCGATTTAAATTTAATTTTTGAAAGAAGTGTGACTGGGAAACTATGAAGTTCTGAAATCCCAACAAATTTAAAGCATCCCAAGATCATTAATTAATTGTGTGCCTACAAAAAAGTTGTGTAGTATTAATCCTCTCTAGAAAGCAAAGCTCTCGAAAATGATAACCTTACGGTCCATTGGCATCACGCAAAGCGTCATTTGCCTTTGGATGCTAATGCCAAAATGACCTGTCAAGAGAATATACTATGACTAATATTACTTGAGTGAATCGGCGACTAAAAAAGAAACAAATGAAACAAACACAACACTAAGCAAAAACATAAACATTTTTTTTCACTTTATTGATTTCAATCAATATAGTTCCTTTATGAATCCGGGGGTGGTAAAAACGAGCCTAACGACCATTCTTGCACAACTGTCAAATTTAAACAGCTAGGTGTTTTACTATTACCTTTTCCAGGGTTTTATACAAGTGGCTCGTACAATAAATGTTTTAAAGACGTCTATGCTGAATGTAGGTACTCATATCGAACAACAGTTTCTGGAGGGCGTTACAAATAAAGTAATATCATATTCTCCGGACAAAACAGAAATTTGAAGACAGTTTCATTCCCCAGCACGAGAGAGCGAAAAAGATGAAGGTAGATATAGGTTGGGAAAGAAAAATAATTTTTCGTCATGTTTTCACTTGTACACGTTAAACCAAAGGCATATTTGCCTGTCCCGCATGGAATGTGCAATATATTATCACTTAAGCGCATAAGTCTTCTGTGCGTCCGTCTGTGCGGTCCCCGAAACGAAAACCACTTGGCGTTGGAAGTTTTAAAAAAAAAGCTGATCAATGATGGGAAAAAAGAAAAATCGTTATACAGACCTTTTCATATCATTTCTTGGAGAAGATTTAATATGATGTTTGGTTATGAATTACATCAACAGCACAAGGATTTTTTTTTCGCGCAATTGGAAACGTGTCGTAAAATAGTCAAATAATTGTTTATGTATTCATCACTATACACATTAAATAACATTACTTTTCAATTAAAACACATTATATCACACCTAAATAGATCCTTGTCATTTGATTTGAGGATTCCTCGGTCACATGTCAGTAAATAAATTGATATATTGCATGCTTACGTCACATACTAGCATTTGTGTTCCATTTGGCGTGCAGTTTGTTCATCGTTCGTTTTCATGCACGACTCGTGCGTCTTCACAAACAACATGGTCATGTAATGCACGCACCTATACGGAACTTTGCCGCGGCTATGATGCTATATCCCATTATTTGATATTCCTATGGCCTAATACGGAATCGCCATTCATGAATAGACTATAGTCAAGGACATAATTAGGTGACAAATTGCGCATATTTCAGGTTGTCAATCAGCGCGGCGGGGAACTGTGATTGGTTTGAATGTTAGTATGAGCGGGGGAATTTTCGAACAAAATGTGATTTTAAAATGTCAAAAACTGCCATGAGGAGGGTTCGACGTACGGAAACAATGATCCAGGTAAGAGTAAACTTTTGTTTCAATAAGCTTAAATGTTCACAGATTATTCTTCACGGCACCGTCAAAATTTAGTCTCAGACCACCGCAATTCCGTCTGGTCGCCCAACTCTAGGCTTTGTCCATGACTATACTAACAAATGAGAAACACCCTTTAAAGGTGCCACGAGGAGCTGTTTGTTTGATGACCGTATATGTTTTGGTCAAAATGAACCAAAATAGCAACCTTTGTGATTATTTTCTACTATGATAGTCGTTGGTCTTACCCTCAGGCAACTCAGCAAAACTGACACATCCAAACGTTGTTCTACGGCTGTCCCAAAAAATTTTAACACTCGGAACGACGACATTTTGATAAAAAAGAAAACGTACGCATGGGTCTTTGTTTGGTTTCCCTTAAAGCCAACAAATAAGCTTTAATATGCCATTTATTCATTCCAATCCGATAGTAAAACAAAAAGATATGCTCATTCAATATAAGAGGGCAAAATCAACTTGGTCCGATTTCTTGGCCTTTAGAACACTTGAATGCATGATTATAGCATGAATACACTTGGGCTTCATAGCACATCTTCTTCCATCTTAAAAAGAAAAACCAAAAGATGTTGCAGTGTTTTTCTATTTAAGAAAGACCTCGAGATTCCTGCCATGGGTTTTACCAAAAACGTAATCGTTGGTATTCTACCACAACTGCTTTATATAAAGAGAAATGTTGGTTGAAGTTCTGCTTTCTGGTTCGTGGATCGTAGGGCTGCCACTGGTGTCTTAATTTCCAATTCTGACTGCTTCAATAGTCCATGTTAGGCTTATTATCAAGAAATAAGTCTCTCTTCTTTTTTGTTTACTTCGTGTTTTTGTGATTATTCTGCCGATAGGAATCATAGATGTCTTGGGAATCCAATAAGCAGTGTCTGATTGTTGGTTTAATTTCATGAATTGGTTGGTTTAAATTATGGGTAATAATTTTGAGCGGTTTATATGGCTAACTCTGCTATAGAAGTGAAATGACTGATTCATATTGAAAAAAGACGAGTTATTGCTGAGCGATAAAGACATAATCAACATTTTATGACAATAATGGAGTCAAAAATTGATTCCTCTAACTTATATCTTCAATTATGTTCGGTTACCAATCAATAACACAATCAAAACCCAATATGAGGTATGTTACAAATCATGCCTTACATAATCTTTACAAATGTAACCACTGCAAAATCGGACCAATCCGAATTTTGTACTCTCCTTTTTGACGAAGCATATGTTTGTTGTACATATCGCATTGAAATGAAATAAACGGCAAATAAAAGCTCAGTTAGTTGCTTCAAGGCGTACTTTAGTTATTTACAACATACCTGTGTTCCGAGTGTTAATTTTTTTGGGAACAGCCTGTATAAGACCTTAGTTGGTATGGATACGCTTGGGATTATAAAGCCAACCAAAATCGCTACTTTAGGATGATATTATTTTTATGTGGAGCTTTGATATTGGTTGGATTTATATTTTTATCGTAGTGTATCATCATCCAGTACCAGGCGTTGTTCTTCCCTTACACTGATTAGATAACAAAGGACGGTCTGTACCCGTACAGGCTCTACCCGGAAGTGTTATTCGGATAATTTTGTTGGGCTACACATATATGTGTTTATTATGGTTCTAGATATGACTTCTTTGAAAGTAACGATTTCTGTGATCACATGCCAAGCTAGGACCATAAACAGGCATCGCGCACTAACGAATATTGTAACACACCATGCACAGCACACGCACATGAGAAAAAATCTCGGACACATGTGCCGTATGGGGACTTGGAAAACCGGACATATCGCTTTCTTGGCGGAGGGCTCTACCCCTGAGCTTAAGATCGTCCCAAACAGAGCTTCGAGCCCGTCAATATAGTGAATTTCCTTCAGAAAGTAGGAGACTTGGTTAGAGATTGAGATACTCAGTTCAGACATGGTATATATGTTGTCCTTGTTTCAGACTTAAGCATGAATTTCACAATTAAGTATAATAGTCCATCATTATTTCCTTCCCACGTCCAGAGTTATGATCAATTACAGCTCTTAGTAATGTGATCTTAGTGGAACTTCCAAATCAAACGAGTTTAAACTTCGCGGAAAAATTCTACAGCAATCCTCCAATTCAGGTTCAAATGCTCCATTTAAATCTGAAGAAGGTATGTCCGTGAGGGTAATTTGATAATACAAGAGTCGCCAAGTGGATGAATCTATACCGAATTGGCTGTATGCAATAGGCGGGGCAGGCAGGCATATCCCATAATCTAGCTATTAGAGTTTTAAATAAGCGTTGGATCAATTTTACACGGGAGATAATGCTAGGTGGGCAAGTTACAAATTTGTTTTTAGAAAGTAAACGAGTGGATAGTGGATTTTATGCCATTTTGGCTCCGGAAAAAGATCTACCAAGCTTGTCACTGAAGATAATTTTTGGGTTGGTGCCATGGATTATAAGTTTTGTACATTAAAGTCAATGGGACTTTGAGGTTTAGGTTAAATTAGGTATTTGCCAATATTGCCACATACAAAACCAATGACAACTATAAATCTAATGCCACATGTTTTTTCCAAATAACCAAGTTCATGTGATTGTCTAGAATAAAGAAAAAATGTCTTTACCTTGCTGACTGGCGTGTAGTCACTCATTAGCACAGCGACAAACTTTCACCTACTGTTTTAAATTATTTCTGAACAGGGAATACACCTCTTGGCACAAGTTTATTTGTGGTTAAGTTAATTAACACCTGTGAATATCCGATTGCTTGACAGTTTGCATAGAATTACAAATTGCCTACATGGTATACAAAGTTATTGTTCAGTAATCTACGGGCTTTTGTATTACAAAAAACAATACCACATGTAGGTGATTTAAATTAGAGAATTAAAGGATGTGATTTTTGGCTGTCTTAGAATTGAGGTGTCATAATGGTGAGGAATCCAATATTTTTAAGTGGTGGATATCGGCGTAGAAATAGACATATACGATAAAGTTCCTTACCACCTTTTTAAATATGAAACAATTACGTTTAGTTTTGTTTTACCATTTCGTTTATTATTGCCATAGCTTGCCGAACTGAATATTCAACACAATTCGATATGCCCAGGCAAGCATACATTGAGGAAATTGCGTGTTTAAAAATGACAGGCCACGGCCGGTGTTTTGTTTTCTCCATACAAACACAGAAAAGTCAGGTACAACGTCGTTGAGCCGTTAATGTCCCTACCGATTATCTCCAGGTAGGGTATTACAAATCATTGCTATCATACGTTACTGTAATGCAACTTGTTTGAAATACCTCAAAGGCAATTTACATACTTTCTAAATTTCAGAGTAAATAGTAAATAGCTGCCTTGGTCAATCGTTTACTGTGTCTGTCTTATCTAATGCGAGTTATTTTTTTTTCTAAAAATCAATATTAAAATATATTTTTGTTAACAGGGAACTATACACCGATTCTATGCCAAAAATAAGGATACTTAATGTTTTCTTGCTTCAGACGTGTACCAAAATACATGCACTATATTGGATAGTTCACATTTTAATTTATAACAAAAGGGGAGCCGAAAATTTCGATAAAAGTCACGCATCCGGAGAGTGAAACTTTTAAAAATTTATAATGATAACAAAGCAAACTCATTCTTTTGCATTTGTTGTTTCCACTGATATTCGTTGATTCCGTAATCTCAACTTATAAGTTATATTCTCTGGGAATGCAGTACCCGTCATTTTTTTCTGCACAACTTAGATGCAAACCCTTCTAGATATTTCGTGTAATATCACCATTAAAATTTGGGGCTATCGAATTGAGTTGGTTGGGGTGATATTATCTCTGTTGACAATAATGTGGTTCGTTGATTTTTAGGAAACCGGTATGTAAACATTCGACAATAGGTTGCGAATACGTTTTTTGTCTGTATAAATATGATTTGTTTTTGCACCACTACTACTACTACTATTGTGTGAAAAGCCTACAATATCAATTTCCACCAAGTTTTAAACATGTATTGACACAACCTGCACAAGTTTTGCTATATTGCTACATCATGGTATGGACTCAAGGACAGGGAATAAATCAACTCGGTAGCCCTCCTGTTTACCGTGCGTTACGGCACTGCTGTGACATCAGAGTGCACTCGTACGCGCGTGACTACCACAAAAACACATCACTACAATCTGACAGGGATTGCACCCCTTGTGGAGAGAGCCAGGACTCTAAGGCATATGTTCGCTTGCCTGATGACGAACCTGTTTTAGAGAGTATGCATTGTGTGGACCAACCTCAGGGGGTAGGGAGAAAACCTGGCGACGGCAAGCGACACTGGTGGGGGTGTCGACTATCAAATAGTCCAGTTTGGGGGGGGTCTGCTGGGATATTGACACAGGCATAAATAGGCCAGTCAATAGAATGAATGCTGCCTTACCCAACACTAATTGGTCAAAAGAATCAATTCCAACAGAATTGTATTTAGAATACCTTAAAACCCATATCAAAGTCTACAAAATCAAGAGTGGCACATATATTTTTCAAGGGGGTAAGGTTTATACAGGTCACAATATGAAAAGTAATCAAAACGCGTCAAAGGTATGCCCCCGTGGGGGGGGGGGTCGTTACAAATATGTCCACGTGGAGGAGCTTGAGACAAAAAAAGAAAAAAGTGTCATATATGAATAAATAGCCATATCTGCAGGTGGTGTCAGGGTGCGTGAATCATGGTTATGAGTCAAATAGGTCAAGGTCACAATGGGGGTAAATTTTGGAAGTGGAGGAGGGGAGACAGACTAGTGTCCGTTCTTAAATGGTGTCAAATTGTTCGTCTAATGCTACCGAACCCGAAGATACTGGTTGCACCATCTTGGCTGACGCAGTTGCATTAATTGGAACGCAAAATGGGACTGGGGGCTACAGGGTCTATGGGAGGTCACTAGTCATAGCTCTGTAATTCTTAGGTAGAAAGGTCAAACAAAGATCATTACATTTACTCTGTTCTAGTGGACAAATTTAACAGTTGACAACCAGTCCGATCAAAGTCGGACCAGATCTCTATGAATTGTGTGGAAACCCCAGGATGACCTGAACTGTTATGAGCCTATTGTACTAAAGCTATAACGCGTAGATAGCAAACGATACCTTTTGTTAAAACCTTAGGAGTAGCCCAGAAAGGGTACATCATTAATCAATTCGAAGAATTCTAATTTGTTACCCCTGTTCCAACCGTTGCCCCCTTATTTCTACATGTTCCACTAGGTTGAATGTTTGGATACTTTTATCTATTATTTTTGGACTATTTCAGATAGATTAACACCAATTGTTTTCTGTTGCATTTTGTGGGTCAAAGCATCAATTATTGGACTAAAAAAGAACACTGTTCGGAGGAGAAGGAGGAGGATGACGACTACAACAAACATGATGATGACGACATAATGAGTACGGTATACACAAGGATGGATTTAAACTAAACCATTCAATCCATGTTGAAAAGTAACACTCGGCAGGACTGTATTGTGCGTGAGATTTTTATCTTCCACTTGACTAGCTAATGGTATGGGCGTGTCGGATGAGCTCCAAGTTCTGAACGTAGAGTCACTCATCAAAATTCCCATGCAATTGTTTTGGGTGGGAGGGGTAAATCTGACATGAAGTAAATGATCGTTTGAAAGGGTAACATTCCGTTGATAAACTCGGCCCATATACGCTCTCCCAGTGCAATACTGCTACAGGTAAAATGAATAAGAAATATTGAAAACCAGGAGAGAGTATCACAAGCTCGCCCACAAGATTGCCTTTTTTTCAGAATAATTAACACTTAAGTGTAATAAAGACGTCCAAGTGGACCCAACATTTTTTTTCCGCGCCATGTTCAACACTAAATTATTTGCCAACAATTTTATGTAATGCCTAATTATTAGTTGCGCATATTTTGGTTGAAAAATCAAACCGCCATGGTGTTTATTATGCTAATTACCACAATTAGCCGTCCTGGTGTTCTATTTAACCTTGTTTTGGCCCATAAATCGTGCTGGAGTAAATTTTTAGAATTTATATTTCAGCAATGTAAATGTATTTATGTTTATAATCATAATAATAATTAGCATTTATATAGGCTTTAGCAAGACTTATCAACGCGTTTCTTTTACTATGAGCAAATTTAATGTCGAAAAGTCCTTTGAGAAAGTGTTTTTTGTGGATTTTTTGACCGCCATTTGAATCGGTACAACCGATTTTAATTGTTTTCCTATTATGTGGTCGTGTTGATGAACTATGAAATGACCACATATTGAAATCCGTAGCTTATGTAATACTTGATAAGATCCACTCTTATGGCATACGGCCTGCAAAGTTTACAATCTACAGAAATAGTAACGCTACTCCCCTTTTTTTGTGGTGACGTCGGTTGGGTCGGTCATTTTGTCGAAAAGGCCGTTTAGCGATAAAACCTAATTGGCAACAAGATCGTCTAAGTTTTACGGTTAGGACGGTACAGTTCATGAATTATATGTTTCATAGACGCCTTTGCAGCTGGGAGTTCAATAGTAATAATTAACTGAAAATAATTAGGGTACAATATGTTCATTAATAACTATTAACATATGCTCATGTATTACCACTACATGGGCCAAGGCCTATAAATTGTCAAGTGCTCTCTATGTCGGCAATTCCTGTTTGTTTTCAATCATTTTATCAAACGGAGCATCGAAATGTGAAACCAGCAGAGGTCCTCTAAACCTTTCTCCAGTTGTTGCAAACACTTGAAATGCGATCCATGCTAATACTCATTTGAAGCATGATATGAATTAAAAAGTTTCCTTCGCACGAAACTACTACTATCAATCTGTACGCTGTTGAACGTTTCACAAACTCTGGGCAAAAAGACCACACGATTTCTGAATCATGCCTTCGTTTGGAATTACATTCTACAGAGAAAAGTTTTGAAATAATATAAATATTCTCTGTTTTGTAGCAGTTAACCTTATCACTCCGTGTAATTGTCAGTCTTGTCATAGATAAGAGGTTTGCATGGGGGAGGGTTGATAGTAAATTGTTATCTGCAATCATGGAAAAAGTCAGTGGCTACACTTGATTCAATATATTGGAACCATCCCCTTGCTTGAATCCGAAATCGCCAATCACTGTTCATATAGAAAACCGGTTTTCCCGCGTTTACCATACCCCATCAATTCAAGTTATTTTTTCCTTGGAAGAGCTGCTGACACCATACCGCGGTGATAAAAAACTGAGTGTCCCCCATGAGAGCGTGTCTATCTACCATAGACAAACATACACTGAATTAACCGTGACCTTGTAGACTATGCCATTTGGGTACAGTGCTGAACAAATGATGGCTACAGCACTCAATGGAGAACCCAATAGACAGATGCGTTGTAGGACACTCATCACACGGACACTGTAGTATATGACCCGGGCAAAATAACCGCTTGGGGAAGAGGGTGTCGCTTTTTTTCACAATGACTGAGTGGACTGCTTGTGGTTTGTTTCTGGTATGGTTTCTTTCTTCTATGTTAAATTCGCCAAGATTTTAATTTGTCCTCGTTCCTGCCACATACTTTTCATCAATTGTTGACGGACTTGACAAACCTCATGACCATGACCGCATAGTCAAAGGTCACATAGAGGGTCCCGGGAGCAAAAAAGGTAATACATGAAACATTAATGATATTTTGCATGGGTATGAAGTACCAGTGCCGACCCTTCGTCAACGTTATGTTCGGCAGGCAATCTTGTACAACAGTAAGAGGTCATATTAATTCCAGGTAGTAGATTTGATGCTGCTTGCACAAGCAAGTTATAAATTCCCTAAAAGTCAATGCAGGTCGTTAAGGGATCCGTTGAGGGTTGCTAGTGGGTCAAAGGTCCAATTTTCAAAATCTCCGATTGAGCTGTAATTTTGACTGAAATGATCTTTTGACATTCTAACATGTTAAAAATACTTTCGCGATCAGTGAAGGTTGTTACATGATCAATAAGGAGTCAAAGGTCAATGTTTCAAAATGTTCCCACTCCGGCTAAATTCGACTGAAAATGAACCATGGCCCTCCGCCCCCCCCCCCCCGCCACATTCTAAACATGCTAAAATGCTTTGTCAGCTCATCAACGTCATTAAGGAGTAATAAATGGGTAATGTTACATTTTCAAAATTATACCCTCGACTAACCTGTGGCCCAGTCCTCTATCATAATCAATGATATTTATAGAGCGCCTTTTTACAATGTGGCATGCTCTATATGGAGAAAATAAGAAAAATATAAATTAGTGAAGAGTTGGGATTTCAGTTGCGTCTGAAAGCGGTTATGTTGTCTTGGTTACGGAGCTCATACGGCCGTCCAAGGCGGAATCAGCATGGACAATGCCCTCCCACCTGCCATCCTCCTGGAACGGGGAACATCAAAACTGACAGCATTGCTGGAGCGAAGAGAAGGAGTATAGCGAATCATGAAATAGATTGATATTTAGGCCGGGACGGATGAATGAAAGATTTATAAGTTTACAAGAAATCGTAAGTGGATCCTTTAATCCAGAGTGAAATGGTTTTTTGGTGTAAGAGATAATAATAATAGGGCTGTTTTGATATTAGAGTGATCGGGGTGCGCATGCCTACAGATCGCATAGCTCTGTAGGCCATGGCGCGTAGTTCAAGGGTATTATGTTTGATAGAGATTACTTTTGCAGGTAAGTTCTGGGTTTTGAGTTATGCCAGGTAATTTAACAGAAGCATATTGATGGTGAACTTCATATTTTTTTTTCTTAATTTATCATGCTATTAACTAAGATCCTTTTGAGCAAAGGTTTAAGAGATGATTTTTTTTACTGTCACTGGGCCCGAGACTGCATAGTAAATGCATGTCGCAGTTTCACAAATTACCGTTTGGAAATCCCCATGCCAATCGAGCAGATCGTGTCCTACCCTCCCTGTACCAGAACCCGTGATATTCCTCACATCTTGATCGATTACGCTGGGACAACGGAGATACAGAATTTTGTTGCTTTGCCGTTTTGTAGTTATAAACGGTAACGAGATGAATAGTTTGGTGTCACGTGTCAGTACCAGGTCCCGTGTCCCAGGTCATCAGATATCAGTTTGCTCTCTGGGCGACCGATATATTATAAATCCGACTATGTTTAATCAAGGTCTATACATGACCCTCTCTGCCACCCCAATTCTATAATTTTTTTCCAAAGACCACCGTGTATTATGTCTAACAGTACAAAATTTTACGCTTTCCCTACTGATGCAAAACCGACGTACATGACGATAATCGGTTGCTTTTTCAATGTAGGGATACGTACGTTCCATTTTTTACCTGAATGGTTTATTTTCCCCCGAACAAAATATACACAATCAATGCCGTGACGGTCATCAAATCATTTTATTTTTCCAAAATTGGTCTGTTATTCCCATAAAGACAATCCTTGTTAAGATTCAACATCTGTATATTGTTCTTTTATATTAATATTCAATTGTCCCCGCATGACTGTGAAAAAGATGGGTCCATAAGTCTACAAATTGAAACAGAGTCAGCCAGCTAAATACCCTTACCGTGACTGAATGAGCAGACGGATCC
The DNA here is from genome assembly GCA_023653785.1 of Ophioderma brevispina. NCBI lineage: Eukaryota > Metazoa > Echinodermata > Ophiuroidea > Amphilepidida > Ophiodermatidae > Ophioderma > Ophioderma brevispina. Next base: position 18,969 of record JAMKCH010015521.1, read on the forward strand.
CCGTGTTAGTTTAAGTCGCTAATAGCCACTTCGCGCGCTGCGTGGGTCTATGCGTCTAGTTTCTTACATCAGAGACAGCGTACACATTTCTTCATGATTGTGACCTGTTTACCTTCTTAACTCTTACACAACACCAAATTAATTAGGTAGTTCGCCATTCTGGATCAATGGTAACATGTGTATTGAAAGTACGTAACATTCCAATAAGCGCTCATATTGATACTTGGAATGTTAATTTACGAGTAAGGGCAATACTTTACAGGCGTTATCCGATGGGGCATGGTGCATGGGAGTCTAAAAACCGGGGTATATTACCCTCAAATGTAATTAAAATTAAACCAAATAGGTATTCTGATATAGTTGGTTTCCATTTTTGTTCCAACCATCAAATAGAATTCCTACCCCTCGATATTCTGGTCATATCGTGCTGCATGGGCAGAAAACCTCCTATGTACATTTTGAGCTTTGAAATCAAAAGCTCCCCCTATGTAAACGGACGCAATTTTCAACCTCCTATGTGGAATTCATTGGCAGCACCCAAGGTTAAAGGTAATTACCTTTTAGAGTAGAAGGTTACTCTAAGCCAAAATCATATAGAGACAGACGTTTTTTCTGTTTGAGAACTGCAATTTGCACATCGGAGGTTTGAAAATGGCGCCATCCTTACATAGGAGCTTTTGATTTGAAAGGTCAATGGACCTATGAAGGTTTTTCCTCCCATGGAACGATTGTGTGTTTTAACCATGATAAGCTTTACCATAGAGTACTCAAATGCAAAATACGCAAGACTTTCAATTATCGATTTCATGACGTTATCCTGCAAAATCAGACCTTTTTGCAGGCACGGTAAAATTTACCTGATTTTTGAGCACTGGCCAGCTACAAGTGTTTTATAGATTTTTGCATACGATGTTCAGTTATGCAGCTAGATTGAACTGGTACTATTATGGCTACAAATGCACAAATGGGGTTACCTAATTCCATCCACCTGTTTTTGTGCTTTAATGTTGCCGCTGGCCCATTGATCATAACGTTAAACCAAGATACGTCGGAAAAGTTATCGCCAACATTGGTCCTGTAAGTTTTGCATTGCCTTATGTTTTTTCTTGACATTACCGTTTTATTTTGTTCCATAGGAAGGTGTATTGTAATATTTAGTAACACTTCCTGGAAACCATCGTCCTCAAGATTTGTATGGATGTTCTACTTGTTTTTGATATGATATTTTTTCTAACCGCTTCTAGTGAATATGTTTGTGTACTAATATTACCTATCCCCCTGGTGGGTACGGTACAAATGGTGGTTAACGTAAAACATAGAAGTCGAAGACGTTGTCATTTACACAATCACTCTGCACCATTCAATGAAACCATGTAGAACTGTACATGCAAGCCGCACGCGCACACACACACACCCCACACCATACACACAAAACAAACACAACACATACACCTGCTAATAGTCAATTCGTGTTATTGCAGAACGTATGGCATAAATTAGACAATTTTGCTTTTGTAGTGGTGGAATGTAAATTTTATACAGAAAGATTCCCATACCAGGTTTCCCCTAAGAAAAATTGAAGCCCTGATGTTTGCACTGCTTTCAATCATAAATGTATCCATCTGAAAGGATTATATAGTATGGGTATTATAATAACAAGAAGTTGCAGCACAAAAGAGTTTATGATTTTCAAACTGTACTATGCTTTACATTACGCCAAATAATGTAGAAGTTTGTGTTGTTTTCAAACAGGATTTCATTCTGCTCCACTACTCCAGTAGTGCGACACAAACGTTTAACTCGATTGTCATATTACCTTTAGGGCGGTACATCATGTAAAATGGGTTGCAACTTTTTTTTATATAGGGGGGCCTTATTAGCAGAAATGGGAGGACCATGTTCATCACGCAGAGCAGGAATATAATTACCCGTGGGTTAATCGCTGCCAGAACTAATTTTAACCAGATACAATACTCAAAGAGTATGTCACCTCAGGCCAATTCATTGGGTTTATTTCAAATGGTTCCCCGAATGAGTCAGATGATCCGTTATTATTAAAAAATTTTGGCAAGGGCAATGTAAACTGAACTGCAAACTATTTTGTTAAAATTTTGTTTAAATGTTTTTATTTTTTTTATTTTTTTTATTTTTTGCTTTTTTTAATTTTTACACATTTTTAATATAATAATTTTATTCTATAAGGAAGGAAATTAGCACTTGGGAATGCACTACATATCTCAGTTCCAGATTTCAAATATAGAACCGCGGTCGGTGTTTTTCACAGACCTCTGGTCCTTTGTTGGTACTTTTCCCCAAACGTTTCCAGCCTACATCTCGCCAGTGAGTGCCGCAAAGTCGCAACTGGCATTTTTTTTTTGGGAATTGGCGTTTTTATGTATTATGAAAAAGTACGGCATTTATTTACCCATAACGTAATATATATTTCAACTGTCATCTCAATTACAAATTTATTAGGCTAATAAGCCCTAATGAGGTTATATATGACTTGTTGCATTTCAAATTGAATTTATAATTGAGTGAAATAAAGTCATAACTGAGATACGATTGTTGGCACCCACTCGGAAAACTATGTAACGTAATACGGCCATTTTATTTTATACATTATTTTAAGGTGTCCTAAATAAACACACAAAACAAATATTTTTGTGAAGGTCCATTCCATTTTTTATTTTATACCATTTTTTGGCCCAACCACCTCATTCTGACGTATCCTGTACAGTCGGACTATAAAGACCAAAGATCACCGATTTTAATGATGAACACTATTTGAAAAAATACCAACCAAAATCGCTAGATTTCAACAATTAAGCGGTGTACCCTTGGAATAATAATACTAATATAATAATAATTGGGCAAGTTATGAAGCGCTAACAGAGTATCTAAGGGCGTGAATGGGTGGTATTTAGTGTATCATTTTAATGTGGATCGATCGATGTAACTCTAGCATGCCATTTGATTTAATGCTTTCTCTCGACTACAAACACATGTTAAAAAATATAAGCATTATGTCGTTGTCTCATGGGTAAGGCAGGAGAACAAGGCTTACAATTTGCCCTCTGGGTATTATAGCCTGTAAGAGTAAACATATTGTGTTACTTACATTCCTGATAACACCAATGGATAATATTCAATAGTTCTTCAAAATACTCAACAAAAAATGTAATGCGAATCACGATTTTAAAGGTCGCAGGAAATGAGATGATAAACCTTCTCCAAATCTTTGTGGGACATTCCACTGCAATAAACAGGGTCAAAAAACGAATACACTACCAGTGACATTATTTGTGAAAGTATTGATTATCATGCAGTATCACGAATAGATTCACATGCAGTATCATGAATATATTCACACCAGTAACCTGGAATTTTCTATTACTCTCTGGTAAATCAACGGCACCACAAATGATGTCATCACCAACCCAAATATTGAATGTTTTCTGGCCCTTCCTTGTAGACTTGACACAAGTCACATCAATTCTATTTGCATTTCCTGGGACCTTTAAGAGATCATTGGTGATAATATGCTACAAAAAGTTTTGAATTGGATTATTCTCATTAGTGTCATAGTAAACATTAATGTAAATTAAGGTATCGTACGCGCTGCGACAATCTGTCACTAGAATAATATGTATTGACAGCTTGTCGTAGCTATGCTATCACAATAGCATTATCGCGTTATTCCGTAAAGTTTATGTAGGATTAAAATCAATCTTCACCCACATCCTCCCTCGCGAGTGTAGCTAGTAGCGGATATCAGGCCCTACTGATTTATAATGCAGATATCACAGGTTCGAATCTACCTGCAACTTCTTTCAAATAAATGTATTTCAATATGCAATATTAGTTTAGAGTAAATAGAAACATTCTCTAGGTCCAAGGTATAAAATACAGGTATACAGTGCGTACAGGTATTGAAACACCTCACTATCATACGGTAAAATAATTGCGAGCCGCTTACATTTATAAAATGGAAAGTTTGACTAAACAATGGATATTAATCAACAATGTTATATTAACGGGAGGGTATGAAGCGGCGCGACACAAAAACATATCACCCGAGCGCCATTACTTTTAGTGCTTTTCGTCATTTTCTGTCATTCCTGGAGATGCCCGTTGTAACAGTTTTACAGAGATGATTCGTCTAGAGTTAATTCTTCGTATAAGTGAAAGATCGGAAAATTGTTGACATTATTTCATTTTTCCTTCCATTTTATACACTGAATAGACGTTATGTTTATTTTCCACAGAAGTGTACAGTAGCCGGGGGGGCACGATCTGCTTCATTTGGGCTCTGAGATTTCCAAACGGTAATTTAGGGAATTCTTTCGTGCATTTTCGACGTTTTTTTGTTTGTTTGTTTGTTTATTTTTTTTTTGGTCGCATTTTTGTCTCCATGTTTGACACGGTAGAGTATATATACTTGATGCGTAATTCCACATTGCACCTTTAAAATATATAAAAATCCAACAATGAAAGACAGCAGCACAGGCTTTTAGATTCCAGCACTGAATATGTGCCTAAGCAACTCAGCAGTAAACATGTAAGGTGCACGCAATGTCAATGTCCTCAGAGAAAAAAGGGGAGAGAGCAATTAGATAAAAGGTATTTATGTATCGCTTATTCTGAAAGCTTCACCGAGAAATGGTACGCTGTGCAAACGAACTTCTTTCAAAGTACGAGAAGAGGTTTTTCACATGAGTGCATTTCATTCGTTCATTCCTTTCCATTCCCATTTTCTTTGAATGACAAATTACCCTATTATACTAGATTCCAGTTGATAGTGGAATAGCCTCTACTTTTTTGTAGGTGGAGGTATGAATTGAGGGGATTAGTATATAAAATTTTAGTCCGTGTATTTTTGGAATGATGTGCGCTATAGCCACGATAGCCAACCCTGAGCGGCTAAATCCAGGAATAGTTTCAGTGAAAGCAGGTGAAAGCTGATTTTATGAATAGTGAAAAGTTCTGCATTGTAACACACAGGTGACTGAAGCCTTCTAAAATTTATGATATGTTGTAGGTAGGCAATGTTTAAAACCAATTCTGGGTTAGACACACAGTATAAAATACAAAGTATTGACTGGACGAACAACGTAACTTTTATTTGTAGTTGGTCAGTTTCTTTCAATCCGATCTCTTTTGTATTGCGAGGAAGAAATCAAAGGTTTTCTGGGCATTTCTGTCCCCTATTTTGAGTAATGGACGAAGTCCAAACTTCGCCCATAACCCTACCATCAATTGGAATCTACTATAACATGGATCTAATAGCCAGCTACAACGGTTTTTTTTTTTTTTTTTTTTGAACTTCTTTCAAAGTACGAGAAGAGGTTTTTCACATGAGTGCATTTCATTCGTTCATTCCTTCCATCCCTTTTCTTGAATGACAAATTACCCCTATTATACTCGATTCCAGTTAAAAAAAGATCGTGGAATACCTCTCACCTTTTTTGTAGGTGGAGGTATGATTGAGGGATTAGTATATAAATTGTATCCTTGTATTTGTGAATGATTTTTCCGCTATAGCCACGATAACCAACCCTGAGCGGTTAGCCATTCCATTGCTTCCAGCAATGAGGCAAAGCATAAACCCTAGAAGTTCAGAGAACGCGCACAACTAAATCCATGAATAGTTTTAGTGAAAGCAGTGAAAGCTGAGTTTTATTAATAGTGAAGATAAAAAGTTCTGCATGTACACACGGTGACTGAAGCCTTCTAAAATTTATATGATATGTTGTAGTGGCACTGTTTTTAAAACCAATTCTGGGGTAAACACTATAATACAAAGTAATTGGCTGGACGAACAAAGTAACTTGTATTTGTAGTTGGTCAGTTTTCTTTCAATCCGATCTCTTTGTATGCGAGCAGAAATCAAGGTTTCGGGCATTGTCTGCCCCTATTTTGAGTAATGGACGTAATTTTAAGTAAAGTCCAAACTTCGCCCATAACCCTACCATCAATTGGAATCTACTATAACATGGATCTAATAGCCAGCTACAACGGTTGGCTGAAGCCACTTTCCTCGTTGCCTATCACTGTATAAGGAGGCGGGTGTAATAAATATCATATAGTTTTGTTTAATAATAGCAGGCCATTATCGTCTCTTGAGTCCATCTTGCACGTGGGGTCGATCACCCGTACATACATTTGAAATTGATGATCGAATACTTTTGATATCAGGCTAACATCATTAGTAAATTGTACATTTCTGTTGAGTGCCCTCGCGCGTTTTAGCACTACTTTAATAGCCCGACTATTTCAAAAAGCTGCGTAATTTCGTTATGCTCTGAGCATTATTTGCAACATTAAAGAAGGAATTCGAGCCAATTCTTTAGAAGTGCAAGCATCGTATCCAAACCAACCTTCGGAACTCGGTTTTAGTGAAGAAAATTGTCTTCCAGGCAAAATAATATGGTAAAGTCCTATTTTCTTGTGAGGTGCGCCCCTTTTAAAACAATTACACTGTGTGGATTTCTGTTTCGTTATAGGGCTCGCTCTTGCTGTTTGGTCTAGAGGACATGTATCAACTAAGCAAGCCTGACGGCCTGTGTTTAATATGTGTATATAGGTCTTACTCATAAAAGCTTTCCTGCAGGACATACCTTTCTTTATTAGCAAAGTGCTATAATAGTTCTATAAATGAATGATGCCTGATGCAATCTGTTTACACGGCAGATACATTTTTAGAAATAGCCTTGGGATTGGTCAACATTGTGCAAGTTTAAAGGGGGATGGCCCAATTAAGGATATTAAGTTTTCATCTTGATAGATTGGCCTTCACTCCAAAACCCCATCGTAAATTTCGCGCCGATATTCCAATCCGTTTTGATGGCGAGAACTAAAAACGTATTTTGTAGCCCCAAGAGCCCCATAAGTACTGTGTAAGATTATATTGGTCGACCAAAATGGGGCACAACTTTCGCTCTCATAACTTTTCACAAACATCATTTGCTCTAATATTTCACAGGTAAATGAGAAAATATATGTCTTACTGATATCAAAATGTGTTACCACTTCCGGTAAAATCTGGGGCTCTTCTGTGACGAGGCTATAGCGATCGGGCCATGGACCTTTAAGATTGCATAATTAGAGTGTCATTAGTGTGAGATTCAATGATGTGTTTTAGGCTATGTGGTGCATGATGCGCTGCTGTAATAGCTTATATCAGTATTGGGGGAAAAATCTGAAATCCCTGTGTTTTTTTTTTTTATAATGTGTTTTCAAGTGACCAATAGAATCCTTTTTCGTGAACTCTGGACAAAGTTATCTTCGGAGTATTTGGAAGCTCACTGTGAGACCGACCATCTTTGATCTGCAACGCTTCTTTGCTTTTTATTCTGGACATAAATCGCCACATAAGAGAGGACATTTAATAAAAATGTAATTTTAAGGACATTTAAGTAGTGTATTGGTCACAATTCTAATTGTTTTGGACGTCCAATTCGTGCAACATCGTTCAAATAAAACAATAATAAAGTAATTGGTGTTGTTATATACAAAAATTCAGATCATTATGCCCACTTTTTGTGTGTTAAAGGTTAACTTTGACCTTGTCCTCATCGTGAGGCGTAACAATTAGATATGTAACTTATGGTTGCTGATATTATATGAGGTTTTAGAATTTATTATGGTATGTTTGTAGGAATTATTAGTAAGAAAATATGTCAGGCTGTTAACTTATTATTGAATAAAAAATTGCTCTTACAATTTAGATAATTCACTAATTACAAATTTGAATATTCATTTGTTTTTAAAACCTCTTCCCTTTTGAGCTTGGATTTAAAAGTGACAGAAATGGGATTATTGGGTACATTCACTATTCGAGTATTATCATATATAACGTTTACTGGACGCCAATCTTGGATATTCCCGGGAATCTACGGCCCAGACTCGCACAATGCATTTTTATGTATGTGGACGGACCTTTCAGGACATGTTTGCAGCTGTTACGGCGCTTTTTCGTATGAACAAACCTCCATCGCATTTCAATTTTGACTTTTACGGAACTGCCATATATTTGAACAAAATAAACCATGTCAGGGTAATCCATAGCCTGCATTTAGACAAACAAGTCACTTTTTAAATCACCTGAAGCTGTGTAATTTTGTTTGGACGATTTTCTTTCGAATAATACACACGAACACGAACTGAGCTTTGTCCTCGTGACACAGAGTATCATTGTCCTATCAAATGATGCTGAAACATGAAGCGGCACATCAATAGCATTTTCTAGCCGTTGAGGCACTCAAAAGACAGACGTGACTTTTCTTGGTGAATTATTTTTCATGAGTGGACTTAATATCAATTTGTTACTGAGGACTAACAAGGATTTTTCCCGAAATGTCCACCCAAACACAAAACAGCAAATGGACGAATTCTGCTCAACAAGAATGCTTAAGAAATCCATGTTTCAGTCATTCGCCCTTCTATTTTGTTTTCTTAAAACCAGTTGGCAATTTCTATTATTTGTTTGTCTGTTGTTTTGTTTGTTTACTTACTAACGTTTCTATTACGAACGTTTTGACACTCGGAACATCTTTGTCACTTCATCTGATGTCAAGGTCATATGCTATAGGATTTTGTTCCCGTCAAGCGACGATACTTAATTTGAGTTGCACAAGTATCATGTAGAAAAAGTAGATGAGGCGGAACATCTGTAAATGAAGTGTTTACTAAAATAAAATAGTTTTGGTATGGCATGAGTCCAATTCAAGAAACTTTGTTTTCAAAGTGTTATTAGATGTTAGTTACCTCCCCAAAATAGGACATTACGAATTATTTCACATTGATTCAAGAAATAAAGTGCCAACTTCCATTGCATTTCATTTTACTTTACCCTTTACGGTGTTGTGTTGCTGGTACAATACTGATAATGTTTTAAATGTCTTTAACGGTTGCTTTGAAGTCGTCAAAAATGTTATGTGTCACTGTCTTAGTAACCTTAGTTACGTTAAGCAATAATCATATTTTAATGTCACATTCCTGGTAATACTACGTGAATCAACAAAAAAATTGTGCAAGGGTTGCAGATGACCTTGACCTTGATAAAAGCACGGAATCAGTAGATTGGTGTGTTTGTTTTAATAAAGCAAATCTAATAATTATGCTTTCCAAATTTTGAAAAATGAAGAAACGATTAAAAATACGCAATATGACCAATTTTGTCAAGCACACCTCTTTCGCCTCCATCCATGGATTTACACAGTTAATCAAGACTACGTTTATGGTACGATTATATGGGCAAGCTTATGGAAGTAATGATGACCCATGCTTTTTTGTTTTAATTTGATCTACCAATCTCCTTCATTGATCTCAAAAGAATTTAAGTGTTCACACAAAATCCACCAATTAATCCTGATGTGTAATGAATAGGTTTCAAAACTACTCTGTAATCATGTATAGATACAAGTTATGCCAATTAACAAGGACTAAACTCTTTGCATATCCTAAACAATGGAAAGGATAGTGCGAACTTGCTCTGCCACGGTGAATTGGAGTTTTGGAGTCGTCATATCAGTTGCACATTGGTATAAATAAATTCATTGACTAATCCTTAGTGTGGAAATAATCAAGAAAATGTAGCATTGAGTTGACAAAGGCATCATGATATTGATATGGTACCTTCATCATCAAACACAAGTTTAATTCGTGTAAATCCCATAGGAATGGCAAAAAAGATGGGAGCTTACAAAATTGGTCATATCTGGCATATTATTTAATCGAGTTCTTCATGTTTTTCAACATTTAAAGTATATTAGATGCTTTTTTTATAAAAACAACAACAAATCTATGATATAGTGGATTGCATTAAGGTCAATATCATCTTGTAATCTTTGCACTTTTTTTTATTCACGTAGTTATTAAACTTCTACTTGGTGAATCTGTTGTATGAGCAACTTAATTCAGATTTGTTACGAGGGACTAACGGGCTTTCTGCACGATTCCCACGCAATGGATAGACATAATAGGTTTTATACGCAAAAGATGACAATAAAGTTGCAAATGAAGTTTTGTAAGCAAGGTGAAATATACTTTCTTTAATTACTGAGGTTTTTACACTGGGGCGACTTGAACCAAGAAGGTTTTATTTCACGAGTTTTTTTTTTTTTTTTCCTCTAAGGTTTTTAACCCCAGCCGGGTGATATGCCAATGTGGGTTGTATTCAACGTAGTAAAAGAATATAGATATGAGTCGTGGAATATATTAAATGAAGTGTTGCCTAAAATTAAAAGATATTCATTTTAAATAAGGTCACAGATTTTATGGCTTTAATTATTAACTTTTCCTTTTCATATAGATGGCTATGTGTCCGTTACCGTCTTTTAAAGTTATTAACCCCCTCCCATGACAGCATTAAATAAATTAAACAAGTCGGGAAAAAAGATAAGAAATGGGCCCCGATAAGAAAGTCTTGGAATAAAATTTTACAAGAGAAAAGCAAAGGACGGGGATTACAAAATGCTTTTAAAACACATAGTGATACAACGAAAAAGTACAAGTCGGAGTCTTAAAATTAAGCCTTCAAGTCCTGGAACATCGAGAAAACATCCGTTCAGTTATAGAGTTGTATTCTTGCTGAGTGTTTGTCCCCGATTCAATTTGTTTTTTAGATTACTTCTCTATAATATTTGCTTAATTAGGACTATTAATTTCAGTTTTCATCATCACCATAATCATCTTTGACCTTCATCCAGATCCGTGACACACTTTACCAAAACCTCGTTATCCAGCATTGATGTTGATTTATTTCTGAAACGTGAGGCAGGCTATGCATAGCATATCATTTCATTTTTATTTCATACTCAGACAATATACATAAAAAATATGAGAAAATAGCAAAAATTAATATACATATTATTGACAATAATAAAGGACAGCTTAAAACACAAATAACATTAACTGGAAAAGAAACTGTAAAAGGTGGGTTTTATAGAGACCAAGGATAGCCCAAAAGCTTTGATAAAAAAAGCTTAATTCCATTGGGTCCGTAAGGATAGGTAATATATCAGGATAGGTTAGTGATCTGTTCCTCTACTTGAAGTCTCCACAGAAGAAAAAATAGTCTGGTCCTTGCTAGAAAAAGGCAATTCAAGTACCTTACTCTGTATCCGTATTCGCTGCTGGCAAATGTCTTAAAGACACATCACACCAACTTGGGAGAGCGTGGCCTAGCGGTTAGGGTGCTACCTCTGGCCACAAATTTACCATTAAAATTCCCGGGTTCGAATCCTCGGTGGTCGTGGCCACTTGCTGGGATTTATTCGAGGTATTATTCAATTATGGATTTGATCGCTATACAAGATATTGATTAAAATTACAGAATACCGCTCTCCTCCATGGTCACTGGGTTGGGCTAATGGATCAGGGAAAGATCCCGTCCTTCGGATGGGGACGTTAAGCCGCCAGTCACGTGTACAGAGAGTCCACAACTGCTGTAACATGTGACAGTCAGTGGCGAATAAGAGTAGGGGGCAAAACCCCTGCACTGTTCACATCGCCCCAGCCTCAAAAAATAGCGGGCCATGTTAGGAGCGTCCGTATTATGGATACACCGCGGCCCGGATAGCACACTAGCTGAATAAATTCCTGACACCACCATAAGCATTACAAGTGGATTGTGGATACGAGCAAAAAAAACAAAAACACCAATGCGCAGCGGTTGGATTAGGATGTAAGGTTTGGATGAGGGATTAAAGGCAACAGAAGTGTGAAGATTTAATGTAGTGGCCCAAATTTGTACTGAAACTGTCGATGTCAGAACTCTCAGCAATGTCAGATGGCAGTCTATTCCAGGGCTGATTGTATTGGAAAGAGACTTTTGAAAAATCCTGGCGTTGATTCTTGGCTGAATGAATTTTCTGCTGTGCACCCTCTCGTAGATTTATGGATCGTTGTACGAGTTATGTTTTTTCAAGATTATTGTCAGTTAGGTGGGTGTCCTTTATAGAGGTAGTAATTCTTTTAATCAGCGTCGAGATTGCAGGGAGTCCCATCCCCAACTCCTGATTATTCTGGTGACCGTACTCTCCTTGCGTGAATAATCATTCTTACAAAAACGAGGCCGGCTGGCGCTGTATTCGATCAAGGCAGATACGGGTCCCATGCTGCTCTTCTCTGGTCACAGTTGCAGGAGATAAGTATAGAGTATTCGACACAGATCTTGTCCAGCAATGTCCAGGAAATGACCATGTTGTCTGAATTGTCTAAAGTGTGTATAGATAGGCACTTTTAGTGTGTGATTAAAAATTGCTCTCAAAATATCTGTTAAAATTGCTTTAAAATAAACGAAGACATTTTGCATGGGGTAAAAAAGGTGTGAAATCGTTTTTCATGCTACAAAGTCTCAAAATTTTGGTTGTTGTGTTTTGTTTTTTGTTTGTTTTTTTTTTTTTTATTATTCATTTTCTCTGAAAATCAGTTTTAAAACCAATCATGTGTTATATTCGGAATTCCTGAACTCTTCCCTTTACAAAAAAGCACCTATTTCTGTACATTTTGGGATGACAAATAATGAAGTTCTTTCTTTTTTTTTCTTGGATGAATGTAGATGCATACCCCCATCTGTCATGGAGCGGACAATGTAATCACCCATAGTTTTCAAATTGCAATTTAAAAGCCATAAAAAAACCCATCAAATTGGCCTGAATTGGGTACATATAGGTTTGCTCTTGCACTTGACAATTTCACACCGGTCCGGTCAAATACCTCGCTTGCGCCTTTCTGCAGCTCTTAGGACCTATTCCGCGTATGCTTCAGTTCTTAAAGGAGCCCTACTGTGCTTACAAAATGCCAAATTACCTTCATACCCTTGGCTCCCTCTAAGACTGATGCAGGCTTACGTTCTCTTTTCATTTCAATAATGCAACTTGTGAACTATTCTTGTCAGCCGAGATCCCCAGATTTGAGCTCGCTAGACTTCGCCCTATGGGGAACATTAAAAAGTGAAGTGTATTCACAGGGACCACCAGCACACTTGCCAGCCTCGCAACAGAAGAACCGCTGCCTTGCAAGCATCCGTCTTAGAGGCAGCCAAATTGAGCATAGTAGCGCAGCGCCGTACAGAAGAATGGGGTAAATCTTAGAATTTCTAATAATTGAAAGTAACCTTTTTCAATAACAAACTGATTTTGTCGCACGAACAAAAGAAAACATAGCAAAGAATATATTAGAGAAATGGTGCAGTTTTCTAAAGACATACAAATAAAAAGTGGTACAAATTTTGAATCGGCCTTATGTTGTCCTTTATTTATTTATTTTAATTTGGTGTCATGAAAAGTTTGACATGCTTGTTGACATGCAGTTTCGTCTATGTATTTGTGCTATCGGCAACCTGTCTGAACAATATCTCGAAATAAGTCCATAGAGTACAATATCTACTGATTTTCCAATATTGAATATCAAATATTCAAGAGTCAATTGTGTGAAGTAATGCAATCATGCTTTTAAAAACATGCTAAACACACAACGAATGATTTCACTAGCCTGGGCTGACATAAAATAGGTACTCCTAATAGCCTCGATATCCTCGGGGGGGGGGGTGATGCTCAGACGTTCTGGTTTGGCCCAACACACCCATATCTCTATGACCTTCTTATTTTTTTCTCTCTCTCGCGTCCCTCTTGAGAATCCGTAATATCAGAGATGTAATCTACAGGTCTTTGTGTGTTTGAACAAAAAAGCATTGCAGTTACTCTGGATTACCGGTGAGACTTTTTTAGTTTGGCAATAACGGATTAGGTTTCTATTCCTTCTGCATTTTATAAACATATCTAAGTATTACTTGTTTCCATCATATCTGCCTTTGCTCAATAAAATATGAAATGTGACTATGAGCGCCATAAATAATTTTAAGCGTTGACTGGATAATTTACAGTACTCCAAGACAGACTCCAAAACAGATTATTTTACGGCCAAAAAAAAAATGAAGATCTCAAGCGGATCGCATATGTGAAACAAAAAGGACCAAAACGCCGAAACTTTCGTTTCAACCACAGAAGTTATTATACACATAACTATCGCATCCTTTTTTTTGCCCAAATGTGTATCAGTTGTATATAGTTATTGATGTTCATTTGGCAGGAAAATTAGACCAAACTTCATGCTTTCGCAACTTCAAAAGACCAATATGATCGCATCCACTTGAATATCCAAATCATGTACTTCATTTTTATTTTTTGGAGGATCCTGTACCCATTATATAGTGTGAAACCAGGATAAATTAAAGATAAGAACCGTCGAATACTCAAACGGGACATATTGGTATCATATACAACCATCAGTCATATGGGTACCACATACAAACATCACCCTCGCGAACATGACATTGATGGTTTAATACCAATAATTGCACCAATATATTGCTCATCTAAAAGTTGTTGCTAATGCAACATTCCCTTAAACCAGGAATGTATAACTGACACCTTGAAAGTTGTTAACTACTTTAAACTGCATGTTATACCATGTAATGTTACGATACGTCACCTTTAAACAGTTGGTTGATGGAAATACTTTGAATACAGTTCAACTAGGCCCCTATTCGTATCAATAAAAAAGCATCATGTACTTCCACGAGGTTATAAAGAGGCAAACGGAGTAATAGATTCAATGAGCTTAAATTCGATGTCAACATGCCGTTACCAGATTCGCTTACAGTTTATATTTCTTAGAGTCACACTGATATAAGTACATGGCCGTCTAAAATGGCTTGTGAGTGATTGAATTTAAATAGAGTAGTTAAATAAATACATATATCCACAACACATAACACAGGGAATCTAACAAAAGAAGGTAGTCTAAGGACCAGATCACATTGGTGTCCATGGGATTGCCCTAAATGACAACTAGAACCGCTAATGGTATTTTGCTGTATTTCCAAATATAGTCCCATTATGGATATTGTTTTTATTAGATAGAAAAATACAAATTGAGTATTTTAAAATATTTCTACACTTTGACTACATAGAAACGTGTCTTACATTTTTAAAAAAATATATTGAAGCGGTATGTTTCAAAATCGTAACATTAGCAATAAAGTTTTAGTATGGATATTATATTTTATCGTAGAGAGAGTGTGCGTTTTATGCACAACAAAACACTATATTATGCTCTATTTGATTGGCATATAGTTAAATAGCAATTATAAATTTGTATTTTTCTCCTTGATCAATAATATCCTTAATAAAAGATTTTGTCTAAATGTTACTACTTTTGGACAGATTTTAGGGGATTTTTTCAAACATTCCATTCTAGTAACATAGGTAACCTGATTTTTAACTATAAACCTTTCCAAAAGTTAGTTCACAAATATTGAAAAATTCATCTTCTAATATTCCTTTCTGTTACCATATCCGCGATTAAAGTTTTGGGAACTCGACTGGGCACTTAATGTGGAATCATACCTAATGGTCTTAGTCAGCGTTTCCAGCCCGAGGCTAATCAATAAATAAGTAAAACGATATTATATATTTGTTTATTAAACTAGCATTAACTTATGTTTTTATATAACTAGACATAGACGGCGCCATGATTATGTATTACATATAGGTCGCAGGATATCAGTTTGCTTTATTTTCTTCTAACACTTCTAAAACGCCGTAAATTGAACAGAAACTGGGTTAAGCAATTTGTTTCTGCACAAACATGCATGCTAAGCCACATCTTTGTCATTCTTTCGTTGACATATTTGGTTCATCTCTCTTACCATTTAGCATGAATGATTCAAGGTAACATAGAACGTAAGTTAACACATTTGTTTGTGGACAAGGTAAGGTACTTTTTCGTGCTTCACGTCATGCATGACCAAAATGGCAGCCTGAATCTGAGAAGATTCTTAAGGCACCTTTAAACTCAACAAACCTAATTATTTTTAGAGTAAGTAGGGAAATACAATGAACACATTGTTATACGTGATAAGACCATCAAGTATTAAAAATTTTATAAAGCAGAAATTATCATTTTCCTTCCGTTGCCATGGTAACGGCGGCCATCTTGGAACTGTTTAATACATTCATTGATAATCCATTTTTTCTCAGAACCATTTGACATAAAATCATGAAACCAACTCTGTATAATTTTTTGGAGTAATCTATGCAATTACAGAGTAAAAATGATGAGACTACCTGCAACAATAACAATCGGTCATGTGAGCCCATTCATGATTTTTTTTGGGTGATTGGTGAGTTTTAAAAGGGCTACCATCTGAAATCTTACAACTAAATGGGCATATAACAATAAAGTAACTAAGTATTCTTGAATACCAATATCTCCTTTGTTTGTTGGAGTCAATGAATCAATGAATTAATAAATAATAAAATTTGAAAAAAGAATTGAAGGGATTTTTTTTTTCATTTTCAAGAAATGGTGGCAAGTTTAATCTGGGGCCCAGGGGTTATGTGAGCGTAATAATTTATTAAGAATCTGCACTTGGTTTTTGCCCCCCCACTGACGTTGATAAACGAAACAAAAGCGTAAGAAGGGCATGCTCCGTATCCTAATAGCAAATAGGGCAACTCACGAGCCAGTGCACGTCGATCGCACTTTTTCATATCAGCACATTATTCGTTATATATTAATGTTCGGTCAGTTTCAAGGTATTATTTGAAAGAAACCGTATATAGGCGGAGTGTATACCTCTTGTTTTCCTATTATCATTGACAATCGTATCTTCCAATGGACAGCACATTTGCCGCAGTATATTCGATTTTCAAAATAAAGTTGAGACCTAGTTCAAACTTTTAAGGCTGTCCATTCAGAGGTAAAGAGAGTTAATTTTAATGCCCCCAGGTAAAGCAAGATTCATATACTCGTACAATGTATTGTACGTTCTTAAAATAAAGTTTGACTTAAAAACATTGTTTCACATCTAAGATCGCTTGGATGTTTCAATTGAAAACAGCAGCAAATATTTCATTCACGTTGTTATTTGAACAATAACTTACCTTTGACACTGCCAAGTGTCATTCTTACACATGCATTGGAGAAAATGCTTCCTTATGATGCACACATAACACATTTTATTGGTCAATCAATATGGGCAAGCCTCGTATTAAGAGATTAGCGCAAAAGCGGCTTTGATAGGGCCAGCCAACCATGGCGTAAGTCTTTCTATTAATTGACAGACCATCGTAGAACTGATGCAACCAGGTTCCAGTAAGCCAATTCTGTACGATATTTTTGCACCATGGAAACAATATGTTTTGTAATGGAAAACAGCCCTAGTCTCACGTGGACAGGGATTGAAACCTATCAATATCGCCCCATTGAAATTTTCATGAAGTCTCACTTAATTTGAAATCTACTATAGTGATATTCATAACCGAACTGCGGGTTTTGTTGAGCAATGGGGCACTTGCACGAGAGCTCAATAAGTTAAGTTTGCCCGACCTGTCCCCAGAACAACCCAAGCTGAAGAAATTTTCTAATAAATGACTTGCAAAATATCTAAAACATCCAGGTGCATGTATTGCATTCTCTACATGATTGGATGATCTGGAAGACAACATAATTTACCTTCCGTGAAAGGACCCTAGAGACCAATACACTGTAGAGAGAACCTCGTTTTGGATTAGCAACCGTGAAGTAATAGTAATCTATGAACTATGCACCCACCTGGTTTGCACCTGGACTATTCACTATGAGTTACAATACGCCTCATCCAACAAGGACACAGTTCAGTGGGTTGTACTTGTACATACATTGACATGAACTCACGTGTGTGATCTGGTTATCACACAGACTGTTCCCAAAAAAAACTATACAATCAAAGATTAATTTTTTGCCAAAAAAATAAGTTCATCTCAACTAAAGTTTTACAGATTCTTTTTAGGAGTGTCCAAGCTTATGAGATTTTTAGTTTGTGTAATTTGGGGGTCTGGTTCAGGAGTTAGGCTATTTCTGAGGACAGTTGGGAAAAACATGTGGGCCAGTTTAAGCTATCCTGATATCAACAAAGTTACCATTGAAAATCACCTTCAAGACATTCTTTATTGAAAATTAAAAAAAAAGTAGGTATAAAGTGCTGCTTCTTGTGATATAACTAATTTATAACTTATAATGTCGCAATTGCTAATAAATACATGTAGCATAAGGAATTCAAATTCTTAAAACAGTTGTCTCAGCTTTACTCCAGGTTTTAGCAGAAGGTAGAACCATAAAAACACCCTTGTTGAAAATAAACTGAGACCTTTGAACACAACCTCCTTTCCTTATTGCTCTTTGTTGAACACTGTTTTCTTCATCTTATTCCTCCCTGGCCATTTGCAGTGGGGAATAGGGGAAGGGTAAATTATCCCTCCACATTACAGCATTGTCCACACATTTGTCCTCAACAGACTGTAGACTGTTACATTAGTTTCGGCAGTCAAATTCCACAAAATAATTTTTTCAAGGAATTCATAAATTGTCCCCCTGAAAGTGAGTCCCTCATTTCACCCACAACATAATAATTTCTGGTGCTTTCACTGAAAAATAATATATTCATTAGTTCAATGCATGATAATACATTCACTCTGATCTGTAAAATATTCTTTTTTTGGAAAGGATTTAATCCCACAATGATGCTCAAACTCTTATACCTTTAGGTTCTTGACCCTTCAGGTGAACTGGCCCAGTGGTATTTTATCCTTTGTGTTCACTGACCATATCTCCGCTTAGGGTCCATCCCATTGGATGGAATAAAAGCGAGGATTTAGCTTAGGATCTTGTCTAACAAATAAAGTCAAAATATCTGGCAAAAATGCACAGTTTATATTTTTCATAATTTCTAGTTTGATTGATAATAGTTTTATGGACAGTACTGTATATCATAACCCCAAAATCAGTTGGTGTTTTTCTAAAACATGGCCGAATGAAGCTAGCTACTGAACACTGTGGGCCAAGGGAATTTGGATTTTACTACGCATAGTGCTTTTTCCCTATGTTCAGGTGATGTAGTATACCCTCAAAGTGGTTCCAATTTTCTAGACACTCTATTTGCTTTAAACGCCCGATGTTTAATACTATTATCCGCAAATGTTTACCACATTGACAGACCACTCTTGCATATAATCTGGCTTAGAACCGCAGCTCAGCTGCCGAACAAGAGGGATGTCTCGTGATATATCCCAAGTGTTACTTGGCTCATTGCGTATGTACAACACCACCATGATGCTAAAATCGGGGAAACAAAGGAGTCAAAAGGTCTGGAACATTTATCGAAATTGGTCCTCCTACGCACATTTTTTTGATTACTAATGGCCCCCCCTGGGATCGAGATGCAAAAGCAGTCAGATTGCGAGTTGCAATATTGTAATATATTCATCAAACTGTAAACCAATTATTTACAACAAGAACCAATTATCAATATGAGCACTACCATATTTGTGAAAAACAAAACGGTTTCAGTTTGGCGAAAGTGATTAGGTCTTGATTCAGTGAGTGAAATACACCAAATCCTGGCCCAAACCAGCACACAATCAAGCATTTTCTATTCAATTATTTCCCCTTTTCTACATTCAACACTCTCATCGCGATCCTTAAGGGACAATGGCATGAAAAAGCCGTTCGGGGGATCATGGATAATGTTATTTTCCTCTGGCATTCATAATAACATTATAGGGTAATGTCTTTACATTCATACAGTTTATCTGGTTATTATCCTTATTTAGAATGGATTTTGGCTAAAACAAATTGCATCCGGGATGGTACATACCTCATGAATAAATAAACCTGGGTGTTTTGGTAACCCCCCCCCCAAAGGTATATTTGATGAACCACTCTGGTAATATATCTGTATAATCGGGCGTAACGATGACCAATTTCTAACTCAAGTTTCTGCCATCCTTTCTGCCTATTTTCTCTGTAAACGTATGTTACATGCCCAAGAATTAGCCAATTTTTATGTCACTTGAGCAAGATTAATCCATAAATGAGCAATAAAATTGTTAAATAGTCTAATTAAGACGATAGGATATCCTGTTGTGTGCATAACGGGTGTGTATGTAGCCATTTCAATTCAAGAGAACGCGGATATGTTTCTGGAATTTACTTGAGACTGGGAGATCCTACTAGCCTAACTCAATGTGATTATGGTTCTGGCTAGTAGATGGCGCCCTTCTGTATCTACAGGCACAGTGCGTGGGTGTGGGTGATGGCTATGAACATTCTAATATGGGAACATTGGAGCGGAATCCAGAATTATGATGTAATGGGACTATATTTAGCCCATGACTCATATAGATAGGACCAGATCCTTCTAGTATTGTTTAAGATGATATATAAGCCCTGGTGAGAGAAATGGGGAGAGTATCACAACATCATTACTCCAAGGAGATGTTTTCATAACATCGTGCCTCCAAGTTATTAACAAGTTTCAAGTTTGACAGTGACCGTAATCACAGTCAGTACTAATTCCCCATATATGGACTTTCCCATAGTAGTCTCAGCTCCCGCAGTTTCGTCCGATTGTGTAGCGGGGTTCGGTTTTGTATTCAGTGGCCTCTGAGTTTCCAAGGATAAACAGCTACAGCACTTTTGGACTTTATATTTAGTCGACCTCCGATCTTCGGGAGTCTTAGGAGCTGGTTTTTTCAGTAAGGACAATCGTCCGTGGACACGTCCCACTATGGAAAATTGGGAGTGTTGCGCTGGAATATTCGCCAAGACTCTTTGCAAGTTCGGCATCTTAATATAATTGTAATCTCGCTGCAGTCCGCGTCGCGGCACACCCAGGTAGTAAGTTTATGTCATTAATTAACAACTTTATTAGAGAATTGATTTTTGATTATTGATACCTAATCGAATTATTGAATTAGATGATTTTAAACACACAATTAAAATATGGATATACTTGTTCTGAAATTTGTAATCAATTCACAGTGTATTGTCTATGACAAGAGTTTGGAATCCGT
>JAMKCH010015522.1:0-25393 GCA_023653785.1 Ophioderma brevispina
ACTCTATAACCAATCACATTATCCATAAAGCCAAGCAGGAGTGAAAATCCTTAGGATGTGAAGCGTATTAGATCACTCAAGGATGAGTCATGTAATATAGATCTTAAGAAAACGAAAGTCGGACAGTGTTGTTGGACTGCGTGCTCTCCTCCATGACCACCACACAACCACACTGTCAGTGAAAAAATGTTGCTGAACTATGCTGGGCATATCATTGCTCATGTTCTTGCACACCGCAAAACCTGTTGTGCATCATTGGGACGAACTTGGTCTGTAGTGTTTGTCGGGCTGTAGGGTATGTTACTGTAATGCCTGTAACCTCATTTTCCTCTTGGTAACCTTCTGTGACCCATGCTAATATGAAACCTCAATTGGGTCTGTCACTCCTTGCGATTAAATAACGAAGGTAGCCATAGTGAATTGAGAAGCTAGTGATCATTCCATGGCTTTTAAGAGTACTCAACGCTAAATCATCCCAAAACCTAATTAGGCCTTTGGTTCACTTGTTATCTGACGGGATAATGCAGGATCTAGTAAAGGCTTTAGTTTTCCAAATTCCATGAATCTATTCAAAGGAGCAAATGAAACTGAATTCCATTAGGGGGCAGAGAGTGATCATTAATGTGTATTTGTGATTGACTGGAGGTTTTCAATACAGATTTACCAGCTAGCAATAATTGTCTCTTTACAAGTATTCTGTCATATGGCCATCAAAATAATCTCGTTAAAAATCTTTACTTTGTGATGAAGACTTCAGTCTTCCTCATCTCTTTAAGTGAATCAACACTTGGATAAAAGAAAATCCTTAAGCAATGCTGCAAGGCATTTGCAATTTAGTGGTGAAAAGCTTTGTACCTGGGCAAGAATCCCTCTGTGTTTGAAAATTATCATCTACATTTAGTAATCTGTCCACAAAATTCTGTTAATGCAAATAATGTGTTTGACAAGCAAAGCAATTAACATTTTGGAAAATTGACTCTACAAAGTTTCTTATGAAATGCAGTGTGGCAGTACAGACCTATGGGTCAAGGTCAAAAAAGGGATTGATATGAATGTTCCCAGGGATGTTTTAATGCGGCATTGGCATTTTTGTATCATCTAAACCTCAGGCTAAATATAGTATGTTTGGGTCCAATCTTGATGTGGTCAAAATTTCCGATCGTCTTCCCCAAGAAATTCAACAAAATTCGTATTTCTGTCCGTAAACGGACAGAATTACAGTACAGTGGTTTATGAGAGACTGATACGAATATTTTCCTCATAACATGTATTTACCAAAATGCAACATCAGAATCAAATGAAAATTTTGGGATAAGCTTTTCTCAAGGATTCTAGCGAAACCATGACAAAGTGGGAAGTGCTAGACTCATGCATACAATTAACATAACATTAATTTTAAAATTAAATTATGACACATTCACACAGCATACCCACTGCAGCCGCCCTAGACTGGTAAAATTTGGTAATCCGCCCTCCAAACTTGAAAATTTAAATTTGAATAGAATTAAAAATAATGCTTGTGTCAATAAATGAGGCTGTCACACAGCATGTAGATGCACACAACATATTCAAGGCAAGCAGTCCCTTATTGCCTCAACCCTTTCAGCATGTTTTCTGTACACATTTGCATTAACCTGAAGTCTAAAAAAACCTTTCAAACGGCATGTTCCCATCCACTTTTCACTCACTTCCAACTTAAACGTAAATAAGAAGTACACACTCGATTGGTATTTCATTTAAATGAAATTGTTGCTTTGTGGTGAAAAGGCTGAAAAGACTTCAGGGTTTTGGCAGTATGAGTACTGGCAGAGTGGAATCAGCTGATCATGCACTCTTTTTGTCCTTGTCTCTGACCTCATCTAGCTTCATCTATGATGCTTTGAGGCAAGAAAGTGAATTGCTTATGCTTTCCGATGATAGCGAGTGTTTAAGACAATGATCACTATAGCCATGATTGAATTGGTGAGCAAATGTTTTCATAGGACAGTCAACACGATATGAAAACAGCTTAGAGTATAAGCAAAGCTAGACATATGGGGGCATGTCAGTTCAGTGCTTGACGCGGTGTTTTGCACATCTACAATTTGCCTGCAAAAAAGAAATGGTTCTCTTGTGTTCTGAAATCGTTTTATTTACATTATTGCACGTATGAGCCCATCCTCTGTTTCTTTGGTCTCTGGATGTTTTTAACTTTTTATTCAGTGTTCACTTTGACTTCTCGGGTAATGGATTTCACATCTTTTGGTTTTGTATGCAAGTCCATATCCTGGATCTAGCAGAACTGACTGCAACATGCAGGTCATGAAAAAAAATGTGTACTGTTATACCGAGAAGTCATGTCTCTTCTTGCCCTGCCATCAAAAGTTTTGGATACTGGCGCTGGCATTTATTATATTAAATGATCAAAGGATAATTTATAATGACACATAACTTGATGCTATATGTCTGAGGGTTTAGTCTGTTTGTATTTTTTAAGTATATTAAAAAATTGTTGACTTTGCTTGAGAGGATTGGTTACATGATAGTATCTGAAAAAAGACGAGTCCTTAAAAAGGACAATCTTCTGCATTTTAGTGCACAATTTGTGAAATGAAACAAATTGAGTTTTGTAACACTATATTTTAATAAATACTATGCAAGGCATCAATCATAATGATCAACCTTTATTGTGAAACAAAAGACATTCAGTTTCATGTTACTTTTTCTGATACATCTGGTATTATTTTGAAGTAGAAATCACATTGCATGGAACACCAAGCTTCAGTTTACCATACTTCCCTTTTAAAGGGAACTTCTTATCTAGTGCAAAGGCCAAATCACTATTGTGTAGTAATACCTGTCATACATTGCTGTACAAAAGTTGTGCTTGTTTACCACTCATGAAATATTAGTCTGCTATGAAATAGTTCCATGCTATCAGTGTTAAAATATACATACAAACAATGTAATTCTGTACCACAATTGTATATTATAACATTGGAAGTATTATTTTGGATATAAATTGGCTATAGAAGTCATTCTACAGTTTAATTTGTCAAGCAAAATTTTGCAATCTGACCCAACCAATCAGAAAAACTGTTACATAGCTACCTTTAGGTTAGGACTAGTCTCATATAGTACAAGCAGGGAATGTCACTATCACTAGTGGTGCAAGTAGGGTATGTATATCACTGACCATGGCCATGTATGGAAATATGAGACTCTTGAACTCAACAGACAGTATCAGTAACAGCTGAGAAGGGTATTTTTTTTTTTTTTTTTTTTGCTTCACTTTGACTTCTCGGGTAATGGATTTCAAATTATTTCTGGTTTTGTAATGCAAGTCCATATCATGGATCTCAGCCAGAACTGACTGCAACATGCATGGTAATGAAAAAAATGTGTACTGTTATAAAGGGAGAAGTCATGTTCTCTCTGCAATGCCATCAAAAGCTTTTGGAATACTGGCGATGGCATTAAATGATCAAAGGATAATTTATAATGACACATATTGATGCCTATATGTCATGAGTTGTTTAGTCTGTCTTGTATTTAAGTATAATTAAACAAATTTGTAGACTTTGCTTGAGAGGATTGGTTACATGATAGTATCTGAAAAAATGTAGTGCTTTTGTAATGGCCTGAACCTTGAAAGGTGAAGGAGAGGGTAGAGCAACAGTTTTATAATAAGATTGATGGAGAACGTTTGGATCCTATGGGTCTGCTATTGTGTGTTCATGTACAACAATGTCAGAATGCCAAACTCGGTAGAATCGCTTTATGTCATTCAACCTAGTGCTGTGTTGCTAGACTGTATGGTATAGGGTGATCCAATAGACAAAGGCCAAATTTAAACTTTGATCTCAAATTTTACACATGAATTTTATTTTACTACAATGCACATGCATTTTGTATACTAAAAGCTACTAAAACCCCAACTGCGCCACCCGTATGGTATGAGCAACCTAAGTAAAATATGAATAACACTAAATTCTGCAGCCGATAATACCACAGCACAGCCACTACTGTCATGACCATGATGACTGTACTTATTCTGCCACCACATCCTTACACATGCAGTTTATTCCGTTCAGCCGGCTGCCGAATTCATAGGGTCAGCGGCACAATAAAATTCTTTCCCACAAAAATGATGGTTAGAACGAGTTCGAGATTTATTCCGTATTGAGATGTGTGGTACACAATTTGCCACTCCGCAACTGCCACAAGTCTCCAGTCGAGTCGTAGTTCCACCGTAGACTCTGGTATAAGCTGCCAAGATTTCTGGCGATAGCGCAAAACTTGCACGAAAACTAGACTTCGTGAATGGTCTGGAACCGAGACTATGTCATGTACTCTTGTATACCCGTGTGCTCATATCCGTGATCGGAACCAGGGCTGCAGACTCAGTGTTTGGAACTACGCATGTAACAACTGTGCTAGATAATTTCAGATGGCACTGGACATGTTTTTCAGTACAGATTTCTCATTTTCTCAAGTTTTTTTTACACTAAAAAAAAAAAAAAAAAATTGATGCGGCGGTCGAAAGTGGTGCGGACGGAGGACGAGAATCGAATAATTTTTTTTAAAGGGCCTTATGTCACCATTGAGAAAAATTTTTAGTGATGTGTCGACAGATAAATAAGATGACGACGACAGCCCTAATGTACACCCCTGATTTTTAGGAATGATAATACCCAGAACACATGGTCAGTCCATGTTACTTAGTGCATATACATCTGCAACCCACTGAACTGTGCCCTCAGTGAATGAGCATGTCATACCTCTAAGTCAAAAAGTCTTTCAATTTCATGTGAAGTTATTACCGATCTAAAATACTGTTTAGCATATCAATTGCTGAGATCAACTATTATCGGTCTATCTGTTATATAAACAGATAAGGCATGCATATAGCTTTCATCACTTCCCACGAATTTGTTCAAACTTGTTTGTGACTAAAAGAAAATTCTGTGGGTTTTGGGTGGAATGTATCATCATTCAAAATAATATTTTGAATTTAAAGTTCAAGGAGACCAAAAAGTGAATACCCCAAGTGAATACCCTACTAAACCTAGTGGCTCTACTTCAAAATTCTGTCAAGTTCTGCCAACATATTTCAAACGGAAACACAAGATATAAACAATATTATATTAGAGAATGGTTAAGGTCATCATATTGATAGTGAGCCAAATCATTAACATGGGTTGACATTCTGGCTAGCTGACAGAATTGGACCAAAACAAAACTTTTGCAATAGACTGTAAGGCTATCTGTTTTCATGGTTTCAGGTGACAATACTACCATTAAGATGTGTATTGTATTTCATAATAAACAAATGATGCCACTACCTACACAAGTCAAATTGGACAAACAAGTCAACACTTTAATGCTGCAGAATACTTACAGCTTCATGTAATATGTGTACAATAACTTACATTCTAATGCATTGTCAATTTTCATGCCAAATGAAAATAAGATGCTGAGATTTTTTTGCCTGCAAAGTATTTTTACCATTGGCTAAAAAGAAAAAAATCAAGTTCGGTATGCAATAATTAGCCTAAAACAAAAGCCAAAATGTTTTGTTGTTCTATTTTGTTTTTAGATTTTCTCCAGAAAATGGCTCGAATCACACCAAATGGTTTATTAGGTTTGCAAACCCTGTCTTATTGTGTAATTCTAGTTGTTATAAGTCCTCAAACAGATCATCCGCTTATGATGTCGTCAATATGAGCCTGATCAGTCACTGCCTGCACTAAAAAGCTACACAAAATTTCCCTACTGACTCCTAAAAAATGACCTCTGACCTTGCAATTTGTTCCCCACCTAAGACCCTTACCCTTGCTTCACTATAACCACCTAGAGCTGATCCAGCAAACCTATTTGATCCTAAGTATAAACCACCCTGCATAAACATAAATTGACCCTAATTGACCCCTAAGGACCTTGACCTCCACATCTGTGCAACAAGCATATGCCCCTTCTGATGCATAACCGTATCAATTATGAATCCGTCACTGGCCCTAAAACTGAAAACATTTTAACTTAAACCAAAGTGCATCACAACTTTTCATCACTCACACAGGCATACGAACAGACAAACAAACTACACCAAATCATGCTGTAATTTAAGGTTTTTCTGATTAAAATCAGATGACCAAAAAATAATTGGTTTGGGATAACATGATCTTTTTCCCATTTACTGTATTTTTCAAATTAAAAAAACAAAATGTGGTTAAAATGGCTCTAAAATCCCAGTGTGCACAGCATCCTGGACATAGATGCAAAACAAGGGTGAGGATAAGCCAGGAACCAGTGTACCCAATTTTAAAAAACAGCTACCATTCCTGTGTTATCTTTAAGTTTACCTACGCAGAATTCCTGCTGTACTAAACCATTTTGTAACTTCTGTGTGAATTCTAAAAGCTCAGGCAGGGGTTCTCAATTATATTAGCTGAAGGGCCAGAGAATTCTCAACACGTTTGAAAGTTCCCTACTTTTGAAGGGTCAAATACACCTGTATTTCTTATTTTCCCTTTATATTTTAGAGCAAGTCCAGGGCCAAAACTTCATGGTTGGCGGGGCCGGATTTGGCCACGGGCCGCCTATTGAGAACCGCTGGCTTAGGGGTTTTAAACATTTCAACCCTCCTCCTCCTCCTTATCAGTATACAATGTAGATTTTACACATTTGGGAACAACTTTTGCCCTCATCACAAACCAATCCTGACCCATCTTCACTGGGAAATATCCCCCTTACTGATGCACTACCCACAGTGGAAGGGCAAGGAACATTATTATAGAATGTCAGGCAACAAAAGGTCAACAATTGATGCTATCATGAGACGCAATCTCATATGACTATTGGAAGACAACATGCTTTTTGACATGCACTTTCCTTCCACCTGAAAATCTTTAAAAAAGTTTTGGGATATTTATCTAACAGAAATGGCACAAGTTAATCTTTTAACTTAGCTAACATTAACCTCATCTTACCACGGCCTTTTTGAGCGAGGGTAGCCTACGGGCTACCCGCTCTATTCGCTTGGGTTTTTTGAACCTACTTTTCAAATATCAGTGTTGCAGAAAATATTCGTGCAGATTATATCCTCTAAAATTCATGTATGATAGTTTAGGAAATGTTGTGCAATTTTACTTCATATGGATATATGCTCAATAAGATACTCCCAGCGAAAACATGAACGTACATTTACAACAAAAAAGATAATTAATGTTAAAAAGTCGAAATACAAACGATCACACTTCCACACCTGCTTTACCGTCTGAGCGATTGCATAAAAACCCGCACGGGGTACACTAAAATAAAAAAACACGAATATAGAGGGCGTAACAGGCAACAGTGGAGTGCGGCCAAGAAATCCCAATTTCGCCATGCCATTGCTTAACCTAAAAAAACTAAATATTGACTAAAAATTATGAAATATTATATATGTTGTCAAGGAATTATTTTTTTAATTTGTATTTTTTAACAGTTTTTGCTGGTTTACAGCGTCTTTAATTCGTTATGAGTGCATTGATTAACGGATGCTTAAACGGGGGATGACCCGATATAAGGATATGAAGTTTTGATCTTGATAGATCGGCCTTCACCCCAAACCCATCTTAAAGTTTCGCACCAAATTCAATCCATTTGGCTGTGAGAATTAAAAACGTAATTTTGGTAAGGCAACCATAGAGTAGTGTACAATTACTATTGGTCGAACAAAAATGGGGCACATTTCCGCTCATCACTTCCAACCAAATATCCTTTGTCCCTAATATTTCACAGGTACATGAGAAAAATACGGGGGAATGACAGTAAGGATGTTATGACATAACGATGTTCGAGTTTGTCTAGAATATGAATTGAATATGTGCCCAAATGGCTTGGATGAACATTTTTTTTATTCATTTTGAAAAAAAATTTACGTCCTTGGGTGACAGAAGTAAAATTAAGAAAAATAAAATGAAGTCATGTGACAATGTTGCTAAACGCGGGAGCTTTACATTTTGGGAGGGCTTTAAATAATATTTAAAACAAAATGTTATGATACATTTGGTACGTCTGGGCGAATCCTGTAACATACTTACGTCCGTCGGTATGCAAAATATCCGGAATTGCTTTCGTCCCGTTCTGCTGGTGAGTCGGCAGTGGTCAATCTTGTGGTGGGTAAGTATCAGAGCGTTGATTGTTTTCTTCCCGAATAAGATATAGTATGGGTCATAGTATGTTGATTGGTCACATTTTCCTTTAAAACCGTATGTAGAGGGATATTAAGCCCCTATTCACTCTGTGTTTAAATTAATTTTTTTTTACGTTATGTAATGCCTCGGCTAAATATGTTGCAAAAATTCACATAAGTCAACTTGCAAAAACTCCCACAAAATGTCATCTTATTTAATCCCTTCCCATACCTTTTACAAGGATATTTTTCTTCTTGACCTCGCACCTTTCCTTTTAAAGAATTTTATATTTAAAACATGGTTTAACCAAACGGGTTACCCACTGCCCCATCAGGAATTGGTTATAACGCACCCTATGACACAAAAACAAGTATCATGGAATCTTTTTATGAAAGCTTTAGGGTTTTGCATAACGTAGGCACATAGGAAAGTTCACCTTTGCTTCTACCATCACTACCCCCGCCCCCTGTAGGCGAAGGTTAATGAATGAAGCAAGTTGGCTTATGGGAGCAAAACGGCTCCTCTGGCCACCAAACACTAAAAACCCCACCACCACCACAACCACTTTTACAGGTATGCAAGTGATTAGACTTTAAATGCAGAGTCTTTAATGGCTGACTAAGAGATTTCTCGATGAGGGCGCACAAAATTTTCAACAAATCAATTTTTTTTGCATATATCATAATGCTGTCCATGTACTACTCACTGTGTGAAATAACAATGCTCAATCAAAGTCCTTCCTACAGAAAATCACCATTTTGTTCTACAATTTCTGATGCCGGAATGTTTGTTTACAACAGTATCCTATGGCTTGTTATACTCTGCATAAATGTTTACTGCATGAAAACAGAAATCTGATTCATCTCTAAACATTGGAATTAAGCATTTTATTTACTACTTTAGCCTTAGATGACTATAAACTTTGAAATCTCGAGTCAGCCTTAACAAACATAGTTTGGCTATTTTTGTGCTCTAGATATGTCACATCTCATACTCATTGTTGGTCATCCTGAGTATCGAGAGGAGAGACATCTAATTCTTATGATTATGATACCAAAATTCAGTTGTGTTGGTGAGTGCCACTAATCATGTAATTCATAACACAATCTCTACCATCCTTTTGAAGTTTAATTGTATATTCAGGTATTTTTGTATTCTGTACAACTATCCTAAGGACTGAAGGAAAAGTCAGCCTTACAGAAAACGAATGAAAGCTATGTTCTAATAGCAACACAGTAAGCCACTAGTCACAGAGCCTTGATACACCTATTTTTGGTACACACGCATCAGCGTGTAGCTAAGTGACCTACTGGCCTTTAAAACAGCTCAGAGCTATTGATTAATACAGCAGAATACTGGAACGTAGGAATACGAATTGACAGATGCTGATATAGGACACTCACTTGGCAATTACTTTCTGCTGTCGATTTAAAAATATGGCACTTTTTGTGTCGCATGCCCTTAGGCATGAAAGACACATTGGGATCACTTTGTCCCTGTTGTTGTTGTCTGTTGTAGCTGTTGTTGTTGTTGATGTCTGTTGTGAAAAGGGTTACCTTTGTCTGTAATATCCTCATACTTTTTGATGGATTTAACACAAACTTGGGTCACAGGGGTGTCAACATGGCCTCCCCACTTTTTGAGAGGTCAAAGGTTCAACATGCCAAGGTCAAAGGTCATGTGAGGTCAAGGTTGTAAATAGGCTGAAATGTAAAATTGACCTCATTGAAAAGTTGAATTCAATGGAACAAACTTGAATCATAGGTGCAACATGCGATCCCTCATTTGTTGAATGAGGTCAAAGGTCGCATACCAGGGTCAAAGGTGTCATACCAAGGTCAAAGGTCGCATACAATCCAAGCAAAGGTCAGTGAGGTCAATTGTAAAATAGCTGAAAATGTAACATTTACCGCATTTGAAAATTGAAGTTCAATTGGAACCAAACTTGAATCATACAGGTGGCAACATGGGATCCCTCATTTGTTGATGATGTCAAAGGTCCATATCAAGGTCAAGATCATGTTATGCCTATCATTCACTACCCGCGACTGCAGGCGACACAAGCGTCCGATGACCCGATGTATTTTTTTAATACAGAAATATAAATAGAAGACATCGTGAGAGAGAGTACTGATTAACCTATTTTGAGTCCTATCTACAGATAAAGCTTTAAAATATCATTGAAGTCTACTTTTTGGAATACAGACAAAATGTGGGTAATTTTAGCTGTATTTTAGGAGACTGCTTAAACTGCACAAGAGTCTAACAATATAACCTTAATGTTTAGTTGAATTGTCAAAGGTTGGTACTAGTCGTCTACCCAGTTTGTATTCATGACGTTGTATTTAAAAGCATAAAACACATTGAAATGGCCTGACTTTTGGCCATATCCAAGAAAGGTGACTTTGCTCATTGTTTGCAATGACCCTTCCCAGATAGCACTCATAAGTGAATTAGAATCTAGTAATTTCCCACCTACTGGTTTTTCATATATTTGGTTTTTTTTTTTTCTGGAATTGGGTGTATTCAAAACACCAGTTAAATAATATCTTGCAAATTAAAAAAAATATAAAAGATGATACAACTTATCAGTAACACTGGAGAATAATTAACTCTTTTTTTAAGACCTAACCTACTGAAGATAAAAGTTGTAATTCAATCGTTTGGTCTGTTTTGCTCCACATTTGTTGAGTATCTGTACCCACTTGTGTAATGAAAATGAATGCACTTTAATGACTTTTCATCTTGAATTTTGATTTTTTGGGGAGAAAATTGCCACCTTTTCTGAAATCATGTACACTTTTAATAATTTAGATTTTTTACATTTATCTAGTATTTACATCTCTTCAATCCATTAAAGTATCTTGATGGCATTTTCAAATTTATGATGAGGCCAAACATATCAAAGTATCATAGGTCTGATTTATGTTGACATAACTTTGAGTTGAAATCGCCGGGCGAAAGCATCAATCAAACCCCAAAATATCAAATGCACCATGAAGCTCAACATCACACGCCAAAAACTTGGCCTAGAATATTCAATATAACCTTCCAATCTATGGAGTACAATTAAACCTGCAGATTGATGTAACAGAAGACCACCCATCTACTTCTGTTATGTTTACTATTCCCATAGTATTTTGAGTTATATTCTCTATAATTGCCATCCAAATTCTCCGCACGCTGCCATTCATTTGAGAGTCCTACTCTGGGGTATGTTAAAAAATTGAAACAAAAGTTTCCAGGAAGATCTGGGCGACTAACCGAAATTACGTAATGCACAGTGTGGTTTAAATTAAATTATGTGGTATAATTTTTTTAATGAAAGTGAAAGAATTCGAATATATACCGTCTCACCCGTGGTATCTCTCACCCTCTATAGATACGAAAACTTGGGGTACCGAAGCACATGGTGAATACGATGATGTCATTTGGGGAAATCCCGATAAAAAATCAAATAGGTGCGCAGCTATTCATGGGCACATGTACAGTGCATGCTATTTTATGATTGGTACACGTCATGTCAATGTGTACTCAAGCGTGTTGAGGACAGGGATCGATGGTGAAGTTGAAACACGGTCATTTGCAATGGTGCGAGTCTTTATTTATTGCCCCGCGCGGGAGCGCCGGGGCTAAGCTGTTGAGTAACTGACAGACAGGAGGTTTTGCTGTATATTTGAGCACGAAGAGCTTGTTCTAACAATTTTTCATAACAATTGAAAATGATGAACAGTGCTAAAGTTACTTAGTTGTAATGAATATGACATAAATATTTCATGCAAACACAAGATAGTTTTGGTGTAAAAAATGATGATACAGTGTGGGCATAGATGTATTTTCATTGTTTTATAACAAATTTATATGGGATCTGTAACGGTTCAATTTCCATGTGTTTAAGTGGGGTCAGGAGCCAGTTGGGGCGAATGCCAACAGTGCCTGGTTCAAGTACCTTTTTTTATACAATTGCATATTAGAAAGAACTATTGACCAATTTCTTGGCAGCTGACATCAGATATAAGGGTCGGACTATTGTTGAGGTTACTACAGTGATCATTACCTTGAACAAGAAGTTAGTGAACTTGAATCAACAATTACAATACCATATTATACCTATTCAGTATTCAGTACAAGTCACCTACACAAGCAATTCTTTGCTTGGAAAATATTATTTATCTCTCAATTCTTGGCTATTTTTGAAATCTTGACAATTTATTGGCAGTTGACATCGATTATAAGGGTCGACTATTGTTGAGGTACTACGTGATCATACCTTGAACAAAGTAGTTCAACTTGAATCAAACACTTACAATACCACTTATTTATACCATATTCAGTCAGTATCAGTAAAGTCACCTACACCGGCAAGTCTTTGCTGGAAAATTATTTATCTCTCAATTCTTGGCTATTTTGGATGTTTTTAATAATTGCATTGCGGCGGCGGCCATCAGCATACCTGGGCCCAGCACAAAATGTTTCTTGTATAATAAGTACTTGTTTTCATACTCTGATCTGAAACAAGGGAGGAATCCTAATTACAATAGTAATCAAACATGGGTAGGAAAAGTAGATTGTTAGGTTGAAAATTATATTTCTTTTTGGAGGCCGATTATTGTATCATTTTGACCCCGGTTTCGTGTGTCACCTTTGTCGATTTGTTGGTGAGAAGAACCAGAAGAAAATATGGGCCATGTGCGACACGACTGGTCTAACATAAGGTGTGTCGACGACGGCCCACAGTGTACTTACTAAATACAGTGGTGAAGGGAAGTTCCTGAATGAGCCCTGAAATTTGAAATTTAATAGGTTCTAGTCATTGGCAGTGATCAAAGTGCATTGATTTAAATTTCCGCAAATCCAAGGGGCTTTTCACATCTGTCCCAGGCATTTGACAACCCCAAATTCTTTCACTGGACTGTTTTGTGGATGAAATCTTCCTCTTCTCCCCTCAAATTATGTTGAAACCACGTGGGGTAGGTAGTGAAAAGCTTTGATCTATAACAATGTGGGATATCGCGTGGACTATAACTTTTGTGATGGCTCAGGCAGCTAATCATCAGAGAGGTAGATGACCCATCGTTGTCCCTAGAATGCTGTAGAAAAAAATGATTGTAATTCTATAAAATCTTGAAAAAAATCTTTCTATTATAAGATGTTGAGAAGTGCATCAGAGCAGCACAACACCCCATTTTGGCCCGCACTGGTTGGCAATGAAGATAAAATTGGCTCGAAATGCAGTTTAGGCTAAAAGTTAGATTCCATCAAACTTGGCTAAAATTGCAGCAACATTCTCTGCACACTGTCTGTGCCCAGTCAAACACACTGCCACGTCGCGTGGTGACCCTCAGTTGCACAATCATTGTACACAGTGCATTGGAATGGCAGAAAAAAACATCAAAAAATATTTGACAAAATATTCGTTTCGCTAATGATATGCACACTAAACTTCGCAAAAACCTTCAACGTCAAGAGCCACGGTCGCCTTGGCTAGGCTAGTCCACAGCCTGTCTATGTATGTACAAACATACAAGACAGGAATACCAAATCTTCTGTGGACGACTGATAGGGTGACGCGACAGGTGTTCAATTGAGAATATCCACTGTTTTCCAATTTTTGGTGATTGCAACTTTGTGTTTAAGTTTTCGTCAAAATAAAACATCCTTTAAAAAGCAGAAAAAACAAAAACAAAAACAGTGTCCACCCCGTGTAGACTACACACTAAATCTAATTTTAAAAGCAATGCGACTGGAACGCTGAGACAAACTATTATTTTTTTTTGGCTAATAATGATAGGAAAATTGGAAAGAAAGAATTGTTACTGTTCAAGTGTTTTGGGCCCTTTGTTCACGATACATGTAATAAGATACCCCAGCCTGTCTAGTTTCTTTTTGAGTAATTTAATGATTCAACTGTACTGTAGCACCTTACCAAGGCCCTGTGTTCAGCGATAAATGTAATTGAAATTTGACATCCCCAGCCTCACAGTTCTTTTGATAAATAAAATGATTCACTGTATGTAACAACATTACCAAGGCAGGTGAAAGAATAAGAATGATAAATCCTGGAATAATTGTTTTTTTTTCAAGTTTAAAATCAATTAAAATGTGAATCCAATGTGCATCTAAGACTAGAAGTCATCGATGTGCCCGTGCAGGTAGGTACTACAGCATGTAAACCATCTTATGAGCTTGCAAGTTTCAATTAAGGAATGAATAAAGTTTTTACAGGAACTAGGGTTGGGCCAAATAAATCTTAAATAGGAAGCTGTTGAATTTGACCATTTTTTTTATTTTTCAAAATTGAATTATGATAGTTTTATGTTGTTTTTAAAAGAATTTGTGTTTTGTGTATCATTAATCAGCAAAGTGGATAGCTGAGACAGCTTGGGAAGGTAGAGGGATAATAAAGAGAACTAGTAATGAGCCAACCATTTGGTGAATGCATGGCCCGATGCATGGCCTCATTTTGTAACTCACATGTCAATTTTGTCAATGTGCAGTTCTGAGCTATGCTGTTACCACCAGATTTGGGGGCAAATGCCTCTATAAGCACTTATCGAGTCAAACCAGAGAGCTATCCTTGCCAACATTTCTGGGGTATTTCTGCCTAGATCTAGAATCTTAAATCAGCATCACACCATGGTGCTTCTGTGGCTAGTGGCTAGTCTTGTTTCTCTCATAGCCCATATTCGGCAGGTTCACCTCAGCTGTGAAATGTCATGGCCTCCCTTACAATTGGTGGCCACTGGCCTTCAGTGCTCACACTAAGTCTAGACAGAGGGTGGGTTAAATATTATAGACGATTTTGCACGATCCCCATAATGCATCTTGTTAAGTGCCCATTTCCATCCGGGAAACTTGTACCAGCATCAAGTCGGCTAAAAACATACGGTGCAGTGGCGTCATATCAATACCATAAAACGTACCTTATTACTGTGACGTTGCAACTATAGTTGTGTAAGTCATCCGGCAGTTGACAATTAGGTGCACGGTTTACGATCGAAAATACCACCTTTTGTCTTAATTTCAACATCAGTGCTTCGGTTGTTTTTTGTTCCTATGATTCTTCTAGCATTTTCTGTAAGATTAACTTCACGCAAAAAAGGTACTTTATAGAAGAGGTGACATGTGACGTCATCCCGGGCTAAAATGACAAAGCACTGCACCCATATGTTAGCACCTGCAGGGCTTGTGCTTTTAAAATCACGCTCAATCAGTGTGATGGGTATTGAATTCTGTAACTGTATGGGCATAATTTTTCGCACCTCTATCATTTCATTATACCCACATGCTTAACTTGTGTTTGTAAACATTAATGTCACATCACTCCAGTGGCGTATCAGTGGGGGGCAAAGGGGGGCGGAGTGCCCCCTCTGAAAAAAATCTTGAGGGGGAAATCGGAAATAAAACATTGATATGCATGTTAAATCAGCCCCTTTTTGGATTCTTTTGCCCTGCGACTCGGGAAAGTTTGCATGTGATCGGGAGATTTGTTGCACCTACCGGAAAATTTCCCCCTTGGAAACCACCGGGCTGGCTACGCACCTGCCTCATCTATGTAGTTTTAGCACTGTCCGGCGACGCGAACGAACATTTTTTTTGTAAACAATGAAACTCTGGTACAAGTTCCCGGATGGAAATGGGCACTTAACGAGATGCATTATGGGGATCGTGCAAATCGTCTATTCCATAATGGATTGCAATTTGTACTATACTTACTATACAAATTGATTTTGTAATTCAAGTTAACTTTGGGTCGTTGTTCTCAAAGTAATATGCTGAAGGGCTTTAGGAGGGGATCATAATTCAGCAGGGACTACATACCTGGACAATAATGTTACAAATGACATGTGCTTGATGTGTGTCCTCTACTTGAATTTTTCTTATGTTTCAGATTGGGGGGATTCAATCGAGAAGAAATTGTAGGCCTATCTGATTAGAACATGGAAATTGCTTCGGTTTGGTCATTTTGTGACCCCCAAGTCAGATCTGAAATATCTGACACGGCCTAATCGGGTTTTATAATTCCGTTTAGCTCCATTTATTGGAGCTAATTGGGAATTTATCCCGTTTAGAATTTAGACCTGGACGGTACGCGGTATCGGATCTATCAGGTGGTCCGTTATGCTATGATCTGCTTTTGAAATAGGCCTATCTTGCACCATTTCTACTCACAACGGCGATAAACAACAACGGGACCCATCATGATTCAAAGTGTTGTAGTTGTCACTTCCTCCCTATTATATGGGCGACTAAGGAGTCAACGGCAGAATAACGGGCCAGCCATTATGGCCAGTATGTGTGGTGTGGGTTTGTGGGGGGTGGTAGGACATGCCTCCTACAGCATCAACATCCGGCGCGACCCGAGAGCTAGTCTATTTCAAAGACATACGCTCTTCCGCGTGTCGGACTCATACAACCTGGACGAAGACTCATACTAAAGGTGAAGCCGAGGCAAGTCAATAATTTCATGAACGTGCGTCTAATAATCGGAATTCCGGAAAAGTTGGGGGAAATAAAACAACACGAATCATTAAAAACGAATTGCCATATGGAATCATTGCTAGCTATTTTTAGTATTCGGGTCACAACCATCCAGCTATCTGCGGTTTACCTCGGTCTACATAGCTGCCGCTTGTTAGTTCGTAATAGGGTTGGATCCGACTGAGTAAAAGTAACTAAAACTAGGCTTCCGTTTTACCTCGAAATTCGGAAAGCTTCGAAACATCATAGCCCTTGTACTCTGCCGGTAGAACATTAATTGTACGGTTTATTTGTTTTGGCTTGGCAAACAATTAGCTAGCTTCACCTGGTAATCAGCAAATTTACACATTTTCAGTGTATGAAGGAACATGAAAATGTCTTGAAAACATTACATATGCAGGCTGGCGCGGACAGCAATTTCCTGGCATTCGTCGATTAGGAACCACTCCCGCTAGTCATCTAGAAGGCCCCGTGTCGTTCCCTCACTGACAGAGCACCTATTGGCGTAGCGCGAGCTCTTCGCGCCTCGGTGGCCTAAGTCACGGGTGTATTGAGGGACACAGGGAGGAAGAGGGTCCTTCTGGATGGACTAACTCATGCGCGAATGATATTGACTTAGTCTCCTTTTGTGCTCTGTTTCAACAATAACCCTAACAAGGCTCAACACCACAAATACCACACATTACTATTGTGGTATATTGTGGTATATGATAGTTACAGAACCCAAATGTATTGTTGTGGTATTTGTGGTATTGTACCTATCATTTGACATATCGAGTGTGGTACATTCACGTATATCCCACACCCGACCTGTGCCATGTAAGCCAATAACACCAAGGTTCCCCTGGGCCCGCAATTTCTCTTGACAGCCCTGTACATTGTGGCCTATGTGCAGCTGTTGTTGTTTATTACTGTGGTATTTGTGGTATATGATGAGTTACTCCCAATTTGGTATAGTTATGATTTATCTAACTACTAAATCATACCCCACAATATACCACAATCAAATTTTGTGGTATTTTGTGGTCTATGGAAAAAAAGTGCAAGTGGATGAAAGTTGTGGTATATTTGGCGTGATCTGTGGTCTGTCCTCACAATATACAGCCTGCAGTGTTAGGGATATATGGAACCCGTCATTTTCTGTGTTTAATATGAAAGTGGTACGCGTAGTTGAGAGAGACTACCATTATTTACAGTATCAGCCCCATCCCTTACCTGCATTTATTACTACTGGTAGTCCCTATTGAGGCTGTGTCAGACTCTGATCATGTCAGATCTGACATGTGGGTTCACAAAATGACCAAACCGAAATTGCTTGAACATTTTTCTGAAAGTTGCCCAGGTCAAATATCAGAATATTGGCCTTTACCAAACTGCAGCTTCTGACATTTTGGATCCATTGTGCTGCCCACATTTTTATAGTTTACAGCAGCATTGAGGATTGTCACAGATACCCAACACCCCATAAATCATTGCCAACTTCCAAGAAATCCGTAACTACACACAGAAATGTAGCATGTAGTTGACTTATTACAGGGGTTCTCAATAGGCGGGGCCGCCTATTGAGAACCCCTGACTTATGATAACCATTGCACCCACAATCCACCACTTACTGTATACCTATTATTCTGCATGTTATAGATTTTTCAGCAATCCTTCATATTTTGGTTGAAATTGCCCAGGCAATATCCAATATCGAGCCCCATAAGGATATAGGCAGCTATTTGTGTGTGAAATCAATAACCGACGTTGTTTATTCAGAACCTCAATCAGGTGTAATTTTAAATTTTCATGAATACAATAAGTTTTGTGATATCTTCGTGTTATTATTTATATTCAGTAAATTTGTTTGCATTTACTCCTTTTCCGCCAAAAGTTCAAAACATCAAGCCGGACACAAGATGCCTTTTAGGGATGCCACACACATCCATACGTATCTAGCCTAATTACCACTGACCCGAGTCTGTCCCCTGCTCGATTATAATCCCACCCCAGTTTTGAAGATCTAAAGATAGTAGAAAATCCTATTATAATTCCACCATAAGTTTTTTACTGGAAGGCAATAGATTACAGGCAATTGTTGTTATAATCATTACTGTTTTGGAATAATTTTCTTGTGATTTTCTGTACCTTAATTAAGGTTCAGCCTATTCAGTTCTTCTTACAGGAGTTTTGTTGATTCACATTTCATTTAACACTTGGAAATATCTGGAATAAGCTTGACAATCTGAAAGACTGAACAATGTTTATTGCTTGTGTGTTTGCATGTTATGGTGAGAATTTCAAGCTAATTTCAGGTTAAAAATAAGTGGGACTATCCTAGGGTGAAAAAAAGTACAGTCTATTTGGCCTATGTAGCTAATAATACTTTTCACATATTTTTTACTGCATATAGGCTTTACGTTCGGTATACGCAAAAGAATTTTTTCAGACCTACATTGATTTTTTGTGTTTCCCTTTTTGATTTACGCTAATTTGCTGCATAAAACGGCACAAAAATAACATTTATACAGTACCCATTTGTCCCTTGAAGAGCTAACTTACGTGTGGGTAGGGGGGGGTATAAGGTAAGGGTAATGAAGAGGGGAATAAGGCTGTGGATCACACATGCCCCAGTAACCCCTACCACTAGCACCTCTTTTACCGTATTCTGCTTGTTATTTCATGTTAATAACATTAAAATCATTTGTATCAACTAAGCTTTTCTGCTATTAGTTGATTACATTTTTAATACCATCACTAATACTGATCAAACAGCTGGTCGTTGTTTCTTTGGCAATGGTGACCATTTTTTTTCAAAAATAAAAGAACCACAACGAAAATTGTGAACAACAGAATGCTTATAGATGAAGTGTTTTGCAGTAGTTGCAGTCCAATTCAAACACTCTGTAGCCCGAACTGGTTCTATGACTGTATTCCCCAACAGAGGGTTTTGTCCA
Source organism: Ophioderma brevispina (assembly GCA_023653785.1). Classification (NCBI taxonomy): domain Eukaryota; kingdom Metazoa; phylum Echinodermata; class Ophiuroidea; order Amphilepidida; family Ophiodermatidae; genus Ophioderma; species Ophioderma brevispina. The sequence goes on from JAMKCH010015522.1 coordinate 19,577, forward strand.
ATGAGAATCTGTCTCCATATTGCATGCAAAAATAATGGGGGGTCAATCTTTTAGGTAGGCCTGAATCCACAGGCTTAATTGCATGTCCACTCAGTTACTTACTTTTAAACAAAAGAAATAAGTGTCATTGTCAATGTATGGATATAGCCCCCCCCCGCAAGGTATAAAAAAACAATTGTTAAATTTCAAACCGTTTTCCCTTATAACATCACCTTGTGGAGAAACCCTGGCTTGATAATATAATATTATAGCTGCTGAGAAACACCTTGGAATGCACTTAACCTTCAGGAGGCCATCATGAACCCAAGAGCATTCAGAAAGTCCTGCTTGAATTTATGACCCATTTTTAAGGTCACTGTCTTTTAGCTGCTGTACCTTGTGCCAGGGATGAATAGCAATAGCTTTCCTTGTCACTGTCAATCAATTTTTAAAAATGATATTTTTGATGCAAAGTTAGGAAATCACAAATTTTTTTAATTTTTTTAATTTTTTTAATTTTTTTATTTTTTTTCAGTTTCAGTTAAAACAATTTGTATTGAAATGTCAGCAAAACAAATTTAAATATAAGTACCTTGTCAATCAAGATTTCTTGAGTTTTTTTATAGTTCATATTATTTGCGGCAATTATTTTTTTGGTGAATTGGAAGTTTTCTTGCAAAATGTGATATCGGTCCATATTTTGATAATCTCTAAAAGCTTGAGCAATTTTCATTTTGTGTTCCTAACCAACCCCACAGTCTTCATTCATTTTTGTATGGTTTGGTTTGGTTGTTATCATTTTGTTGATGATTGTGCACTTTGAGATATTTAAAACAAATTATGCTAGTTCACAGCCCGCCCTCCCCCAAGACGCACTGTGTTTTGTAAACTTGTCTTTTATACAGACAGAACATACATAACTAAAAAAATTTTAGAGTACCTCAGATTGGCTTGTAAGATTTATGCACACACTCAACCTGATTTTTATGGGGGAGGGGGAGCAAAATTTGACCTTGTCAGAACCAGAGCTTGTCCCTCATCTGCATTGGTGCCCCATGTTGATTCTAGCCAGCAGACTGAAAATACCCACATATATTTCTCAAATATTTTATCGAACACCAAAGTTTGTAATGTGCTTGAAATTATTTGTCCAACATGCATCCCACTCTATCAATGACAGATGTCTCCGTTAGGCTTATATAGTCACAAAATGCCCCTTTAAGAATAAAGCAAATTTACTGAAATTAGGGTATAGAAAACCCAGTTTTATGTTCATTCCTATATTTTTAAGTGTTCTTTTTGTACCAATGATATGTTCATTGGTTTGCCCCATAGAGCTTTGAACATTAATAGCCTTTTTTTAAGAAATTGTAGAGTAAAAAGGAAAGTTTTTATTGGCAGCTTACTTTCAAACAGAAACTCAAATTGTCAAATTAACACGTATTATTTCAAAGTATCTGACGTTCTGTCGATTATCGTTAGTATAGGATATCAGATGGCAACAAGGATATCTATTGAACTGCAACAGATCACCTGTTTACAGTAAAATGTTTTACTAATTTTGTAGGTACATTTTAATTTACAAATGGCCAAAGCAATGATTAAAGGTAAATTTTAAGTACATGGTCCCAAAATAAAAAAATGAAGTACTGACATGATATACTCTAACTGTGTCCAAACTAGTTTCAAAATGTGGCAGCTTGAGAAATATTATTTAGAATGCATGTTTTTTTTAAAGGTGTCCACAAAATTCACATTTAACACATAAATTGGTCATGGGTTTTTTTGAGAGAATGTGGCACCAATTAGGTCCAGATCTCAAATCTCAGTTAGTGTGTGGTGTGTGGTGTTTTTTTTATGTTTAACAATGTTTAAGATTGTTCACTCACTTTCTGCAATTTGATGAAAAGATTGAATGGGTAATGCAGAACATCATTCACATGTTTATCACCTGCATAATTTGAGGCCTTTGAATGGAGCTTATTGGCAAGAACAACCCGGGAAATTGAGTGCGATAGCAGGACAGAATTTCAAGGAAGATACAAAGTGCAGGCACATACCAACTCGGAAATCCTCTCTCAAGATTTCGAGACTTAAGTAGTACATTGATTATTCAAACACTCTTAGCTTCTACAGTCACAGTTGAGCATGTCATTAGAGTTTTAATCAAGGGTTTTTGTTATTCGGTTTTGTGTGGGTTATAGGGGATAGCGTGTGGTGTAGCATAAGTGCTATAGCCTACCTACATTATCTGAAATCTATAGTATTCCTCTCCGGTTCAATCTAATGTTCCCTGTACAGTTCTGTGAAAAGATAACCCTTGCCTGGATGTTGCTAAAACTTAACCCCTGTGGTCTATCGCAGTTCTTACAGCTTCTATGTTTGTCTCAACTACATGATATACAGGCCAAATTAAAAAAAATGTATGTTTAAGGTCCCCTCTCGGCTGGTTTCAATTTTCTTTTTTTTTAACAATGCATTACACCTTTAGTAAAAGGATGCTTCAGAATTTTGTTGAGATGCTTTCAAAGGTTTTCTCATGTATAGAATCAACTTTTAAGCAATTTGTGATTATTAGAGGGTTCTGCCCGTACAGAAGAATAACAAGGCTTCCTCCTTTTTTCTGGCAGCATCCATCATATGTAGCCAATATAATGCCCTATGTGTTAAAATATGAACTTTTTCACCTATTTTTGGAAAAAACTAAGTCCCTCCTTTTTTTGAAACCTTATGCTAAACATATTTTGTCCGTTTTTATTTGGCCTAATCTCTAATTTGATGAGCTAATCTATGAATAACCAATTTTATCCAGAACGATTATATTTGCTGCAGGTCATATTCATAGACCTCTAAAGACCTTATAGAATGCTACTGGAGCTGTGAAAAGATGTAAGGCAAAAACATCTCTTGGCTTTAAGGAGAATCAAAGGGAAAACCAAGTCCATAGGAAAAATTACAGCTTCAATTCTTATTTGAAAAAGTAGTTTCCTTGTCTTATTGGCATCCAAAAAATCTCGTAGTTTTCAACCAATGTCGCAGGACCAGACACGCGCCATCCAGTAGTTCTGAGGGGGAAAGTTTCTGATAGGTGTAACAAATGTTGATATCACAGTTCCCAAAATATCCCAGTCGCAAGGCAGTGTGTAAAAAGGCCCGATTTAACATGATATCCCAGCTTTTTATTCCCATATTTCCCCTACAAATTCAATGGGTCACTGTGCCCCATTCCGCACCTGACGACAACCACTGAGCGGACCAAATTAAGGGATGGGCAAAAGTAAGAGCATAAAACCAAGAGAAATGTGTGTTATCTGTCCTTTTGAAGGTATATATCTTTGCAATATTGTAACTATGCTTGAGACATTGCAAAGCTCTAACATACTACTAGTAACTCAGACTCAAGTGTAACATTGCAACTCGGCCTGGCAGCATCTGTGCGTGAACCATGGGTTGGGGCATGATGGGCCAATTGGCCACTTGTCTTACAGGCCTTTACCAACTTTTGGAACAAACCTGGTAATTTGCTCCAATTTGGAAATAATCCCATGATGTCTCTGGGCACGAGAAGCATTGACTCCTCTGCTTTAGATGCCACTGTTGTTTGTCTTAGTGATCAGATCGGTTTCCATACTTAGTAAAACGATTTCATGCAAAGATCAACAAACTTAATATCCAGTTTCTGCTGGTTAACCAAAATTAAGTATCTTTGATAGGCATGTATTTTGTACATTAAGAGCTAAGAGGGAGGTGACGTCAAGCTGGATGTTTAGGCCAGATTTGATTAAGCCGTCTGGGTTTTTAAGCTTTTAGCCCTGAGGTCGGGAATCTTTGCCACACTAGTTGTAACTATAGGGTTACCTCACAATTTGTTTGCAAAGATTATGCAAAGCGTTGGTCTTTGTATCAGATACATCATACCTTAACGGGTAAAAAGTTGCAGGCGCTTTGAAAACAGTGGATCATCCCTGGATTGTTGCCCACACATGACACTGCCACACTTATCACTTTTGGTATCTTGCACCTCATTATCATTTTTTTTTACCACAGTCCATTCCAACTCTCACTATGCCAGTAGAGAAGTTAGCCTCAATCCAGTAATAGAAACATGCCCAGGCTTCTTCCTGTATTGGATTAAAAAAGTTATCTGATAGCTATATTGACACAACTTGCCTCAGATATTCACCCTTGCAGCTGGCAAATATGACTAGTGCTACTTTTTTTGACTTGAAACATTCATCGCATGCATACATCTAGAGTTGCCTCAGATGCATACATCGACGTATATTTAGATCAGTTCTAGTGCAACGACCACCTCCAATTTTCTCTACCACCAACTAAGTTGATATCGAGCGAAGCAAGCCGTCTGCACAAATAGGTAACTTTTTACAGCAAGTGTGTCATCAATGTATAACATCGTCATCATCATAAGGGGAAATGTGTGCCCCAATAATTGCTTGTTCAGGCATTTGCTGTCAATTACCATTTCTGTTACCCACAACAGGTATGCCAGGTAATAAAGACCACCAGACTGTATTTCACATTGGGTTGACCACAGTGCATTCGTTCGGTCAGTATTGGCAGTCTGATGTAATGTACTGGCTAAGCATGCTGTTATGTTTACCCTAGTTAAAGGTGGCAACGAGAGAAATTTCAAATCACATGAGTCCCCTAACAATGTGCAAATTCTGATTTTGACTCTGGTGTAAAATCTTTCTATCAAAGTATCTCCATCTGAAAGGATTTAAGCTGAGAAAGTATTTCGTTTGGTACAAAATTGTGAAATTTCTAATTTCCTATAAGACCAAATATGAAATTCATTCATCCTATGTTTTCTACTGAAATATAGGCATATACAAATCACATTTTGTTTTCATTTCAAGCTATTTCCGTTGCCAAATAAAAGGGAGTGAATCTATTGTAGTTGTTAATCTATTTGAAATCACTAGATACACAGAAAATTCAAGGATTAACTTGAAATCTTTTCAAAATTTCCGACCCTTTAATAGAATGAAATGAGAAGTGGAAATATATTGGGACACTATTTTGCTTTAAAATCTCTGCAATTTTTTTTTTCTGTTGAACTAGGGGGCTTATTTATGACATTGATAACAGCAACAATGATGATGGTTTGGTGGTAAATGTTAATGATCGATTGTGTTGTGATATACTTTGGGCAAAAACAAATGTGAATCAAATTATACTCTTGTTCAAAAAAAGGTGCAACACGAGATTTTCAAATACCAGATTGTCCCTAAACTGTTCAAATTCTGATTTCGCACTGGTGTAAAGCTCTTGCTATCAAAATATCTCCATCTGAAAGGATGAGTATAAATTTTTCACGGGTTGTTCACACTGACATTTCATGTTTTTGTGGGCCGCCAGATCGCGGCAGGACCACTTAAGCAATCCATTGTGCGTAGGTTTATGTATGCGTGTGTGTGTGTTGTGTGTGTATGTGTTCCCTAAAATGTTAGTTTTTTTATGGAGCGGCCCACGCTTATATATTCTTTTAATATCTGAGCGCGACAGACCGAGAACCGCAAATTCTAGTTCATATGGATTCTAATTTTCTGCCAGTTAACTTTTCCCTCTAGAAATGATGCACACATAAGTTTTTAGGATTTATACTTGGGCAATATCCTATACCTGTTTCCTGTTTTCTGTTGTGTTGGCAGGTGGAGTGATGCATGCACTCTGTGCCATCTGATTAAAAATGTAATAAATGTATTGTTATTTTCTGCTCTCTTCATGAATTTTATATTGACACGAAGAGCTCATCGCCTGGACTGCTCTTGATCATTGTTGGAGCTCCAACCTCTCTTCTTTTTTGGACATTTT
>JAMKCH010015523.1:0-23543 GCA_023653785.1 Ophioderma brevispina
TTAGATCCGGTCTAACTCTTTTGTGCATATGGATTGTCTTGACTGCTAAGGCACGGCAACACAATAAACATTTCAAATTCATTTTGGGTATAACATGATTGTTTCCTATTGGCTGTTATTGATTCTGTTGTTGATGCCAATTGCCAACATTCAGGTTTTCCATGTTGTTACACTTGTGGGGCACATGTGGACCCCAAAGGAATATTTTCAGCATTTCAAACCATGTTTTTTATGACCTGTTACCTTGGCATTATGACTTGACTACATTAAAAGTTGTTTCCAAATGGAATAAGGCCAAAAACGTTGTCTCAGAAGAAATGTGAAAATGTAAATCAAAATGCCCCCCACCCCCCACGATTGAGTAGCGGGATTTAAGAAAACGTTGCATTTTTGCTTTTCTGCTTTGCGGCCGAATTTTCATTTTTCCCGGAATTTAAACAAAATCTTTCAAGCGAGTAAACTAAAAAAAAGGTTAATGCACTAAAAGACCAATTTAAACAATGTATACTATTTCTTTGAGACAACTCTTGGCCAGGGGAGGGCGGCCAAGAAAGGCAACATTCAGGTCGACATGGTTTTTAACATGTAAAAGTGAATCTTGAATTTTTTATATGTGTAAAGGAATATTTTCTGATTCCAAAATGTTGGAGTTGAGAGAATCAACTCCACGGAAGAGTTACTTATGAATTTTTATGATGAATAACGAATGAGGACGAGGTCGTAGGTGGGTCATGGGAACATCCAGGACCGATCCACATCAAACAAACCCAAATTGGAGTTTTGTGGATTGCACTCAGGATTGCTGTAATTCTTTTGACAGTTTTGGTGAGTTACTATAATGAATGATGCTGGGCTGCCACCGCCTGTTCTTGGCCTAACCTTCAAATGAAACCTTTTCAGATTACATCTATAACTTCATCCTCATGTGACCATTAACCTTTTCTGGACAGGAAACATGTTAGTAACCATTGTCAACCCATATAACTTGTTCTGAATTATATTTACCTAGGTTTTGTTGTGATCAGTGGCTCCTACCCCAAGGTTAGTTGAGCCAAATAACTTGGCAACAGCACTTTGGCAGCTAATTGGATTTCAAACCTTTCAAAAATGGCAAACCAAGAACTTCAGCAACTTAACAACATTCAGCAAAATGAGAATCCAATTTTATAAAAGCCTGTGAAAAAGTGCAAACATTACCAAAATGGCCCTAAAAACCGGGCTAAAAATTAAAAGTGCAAAACCTGAAGAAAAGCCTTTCTGAATTTCAAGCAAGAGCCTAAAATTCCCTGCCTGTACTGGCCTCAAACCTTTGACCCGTAATAACATGAAGGATCTAAGGTCCATATGAAGGTCAAGGACTTAAGTTGTTGGTTGCAGTTGGGCTTTTTAATGATACCAAAAATTGATACTCCAGAGAAGACAGGGCGTGGCAAAAGGGTGGAAGCCGCCCCCCCCCAGTTTCAAAATTCAGGAAAAAACAGGGTTTAGCAATAAATTGCTAAAAAATCAGGTTTTTTTACCGCTAGATCATGTAAATTTCGCCCTCCTATGATTTTCGCCCCTTCTATGATTTACCCGGGGAGGGTTAGAATTTGAAAATATTATGATAGACAAAATTAACAATGGTAGTCATCTCTTTTGGCATGGAATTTTTGAGTGTCATGGTATGACAACAAAACAATGTTCATACATTTTAGTAAAGTAAGCATGGCAACACTGACAATGACAAGAGGTTTTGGCAAGTCCTAAAATACTGTATAAATGTGTTATTTTCGCATACAGATATTTTGCGATTTTATGGACCTTTTCACAAGTTTTTTCACGTTGATATTTTTCTCTTGACAGAACATCAAGGATTCAAAGCGCCTAGTTGTGCCTAAAGAGTCCCAAGTTTGTCAACGGACAATCGATAGTGCAATTGCAATCCATGCTTACGGGCCAGCCAAACAATCTCTGCAGCGTATCTTCCCATATTTGCACGGAGCTAAGGAGGGTAAATCCGTATGATCCATTGTGTTTGGCGCATTTTGCCTGGTTCACTCTCACTATTTGTTGCAATAACTTGCTCGTTTGCAGATCTAATCTTACGGATGATTTGACTTTGAGTTGAAATTTATACGTAGTTACGAACATTACACATGGATTGTGTCGATGCCTGCTGATGACCGGCACGTAATTATTGCTTAGCATGAATGGTTGACCTTTAGTTTCCAAGGCTTAGGAAGTAGGTCACGCGGTGGTACAGGGTTGGTACAATGTATGGAGCTAGTTATAGCACACTGCTCTTCGTAAAACATTTATTGCGTGCAAGATCCCTTCACAAAAAAAGCTCGCGAAAATAAAACCACTGCACACTGGAGGGTAGGGGCCGTCAAAACCTCATTTGAGAGTGTGGCAATGCTTCTAGTCCTAATGACACTTTTGCCCATTACAATAGGTTTATTATCAATTAAAATTCACTGAAGTCAAAACCAGAAATGATTACATTCACCAATACTCTGCCATACTAAACTTAAAAGACAAAGCCTAATTTTAAGCAAAGCCATAGCTCAAGAGTGACAAGATAGGTCTAAAAATCAGCTATTCAATTTTAACATGGAGATGATAAACCGATGGATTTGTATCTTGGTCATAAATTCCTAATGGTTTCAGGACTGTTGGTGACGCAATCACCAAAATACAGGTTTTCATAGTTTATATACACAATACCCACAGTACATTTGTATTAGTACCTCTTACTTTCATAATCTCAAAGAAAATGAATGCGTGTTAGGATAAATTCAAAAATAAACAATCTTAAAAAATAATGTGTGCTGTTACGTTCAGGACATGAAACCTTATGAACAAAAAGACAAAATAGTGGTTGATATTCGTTTTTTCATGGAATGTATAAAGAAAGTTTTTAGACTAGATCCAGTCATTCTTGGGCTCATCATGGGACCTACCTTAAAGGCCAACTCAGATTTCCCAAAGCAAACCTCAATTTTCAAACAACTTGCATTTTTTGCATATGATTGTCTATAACTAATCACTGTGCGAAATAGCTAAGCTCAATCGAATTCCTACATACACGATATCACAACTTTGCAATATGGATCCAGATTGTGTATACACCGTATTCTATGCACGTTGCTAACTAGACACAGGGGTATGATGATTTTTGAAAAAATCTTGAATTGGTAATAAAACAATCCTAAAAAGCAGTGAAAATCAACCTTAAATGCTTAGAATCAGGCTGAAATTAAAAAGGTGTGGGAAATTTTGAATATCAAAAATTCTGAAATCAGGACAAATCGGGAATCCACACCCTGTATACACATCAAAACAAAAATTCATCTCAACTTTTGAATCAGAGCACTTTAGGTAACTACATTAGTTCTTGTGGACGGTTTTTAAAGGTCCATGCCCGAATGCTAATAGGCCTCGTCCCAGTAACCCCAGATGTTACCGTTAGTGTCAAAATTCGTTGGTATTATCGGAAGAACAGAAGAAAAGAAAGCTATTTTCTCAGTTACCCTGTAAAAATCTTAGGGATAAAGGAGGTTTTGGTTTGGATGTAATGAGCGCAAGAAAAATATTGCACATTAGTCGACCAATATTCACACCAGTACTCTATGGGCTTACAAAATAACGTTTTTAGCTTTCACTTTAAAACCGGGTTCGAAATATTGATGCAAATTTAACAGATGGGGGTTTGGGGCTGAAGGCCATTTCTATCAAGATGAACAATTTATAGACTTACTAGGGGTCATCCCCCTTTAATACACCAAAAAAATTACATTTCAAAATTTCTTGAGTCGGACCTGTAAAATATTAACAGTAGTTTTAAATGTTGAATTACGTCACAGTGTCTTATTAAATCCGAGATTTGTACCAACAAACCAATAATAAAATACAGCATACTTATCAGTGAATACATACATTATGAAATTAATCATTTTCCAGCTTTTTTATTTTAAACAAAAACAAACCACGTCATTTAATATGCACAATTTAGCAATAAAAAGCATCTTCTCATCACACGAGTGATATTATACCCCTATTTGATATGCTGCATTTCTTTAAAGGTTGAACAGAGAGATTTCAAGTCATCCATATTTTCTGTTATATCAGTGATTGCATATCGATTGATTTTGATAGATTCCCTAACTTTTATTTTGGTCACAGAAAAACTTAAAATGAAACAAAGGGTGATTTTGTAATATGCTTTATGTCAATAGAAACATAGGCTGAATTGCGTATTTTGCTCCTTTACGAAATTAAGAAATGTCACAATTTTTTTGGACCAAAGAACAGTTCTCCTCAGCTTAATAAATCCTTACAGATGGGGATATTTTTGATTGAAAGCTTTACACCATCCAATCTGAATGTTACATTTTGTCGGGCACCTGATATTGAAATTCTCTTGTTGCACTTTAAAAATCCACCATGTGAAGTGAAATGGTCCATGCCCCGATCGCTACTAGCCTCGTCCCCCGAAGCCCCCTAATTTTACCGAAGTGGTCACATTTTGGTACAGAAGAGCTACTATTTTCCTCATTTACTCTGTAAAATCTTAGAGCCAAAAGGATGTTTTTTTTTGGAAGTTATGAGCGAAATGTGACTCATTTTGGTTGACAATATTAATTGTACCAGTACTCTAAATGGCTTACAAAATCACCTTTTAGCTCTCGCATCAAAACGGGTTGAATAATCGGCGCGAAACTTTACAGATGGGGAATTTGGAGTGATGGCCAATCTATCAAGATGAAACTTCATATCCTTAAATCGTGCCATCCCTCTTTAAAGCACTATCATCAGCAGCAGCCGCCGAACAGTCAAGTGGAGGGGCGAATGCCCCTGTGCCTAGTGACCTGAACCCTTACTTCCACAGTGGAGAGGCCCACCTCCTCATTCTGATGCCACTCTGTCTGTCAGTGATTTGCTAATCATAAAATCAAGCAAAAAACCAAGCATACATGTAGGTAGCTCTGCTCCCCAGACCGACTTTACCGTCATGTGGCCCAAAACCCATGGTCCTACATCCCCATGATAAGACGCCAAGACCCCTCACATATTTCGTACACCCGTAGTCGACACGGGCGAATCATAAAGTCGGGGTCTTATCATGGCTGAGAAGTATGCTGGACATGGATTTTTGGCAATGACAGGTAAAGTCGCTCTGGAGCATAGCTACCGATTTTCTTACATCCACCACTGGTCCCTTAACAGAGTTTTGACTTTATAAATAACACAAATGGGTCATTAATTACCAATGGACCTCAAATTATTCCCAAGGGGAGCGCCTAAATCTGTAGTAATTGGGACTTGTCTGGAATGACAGACAAATTGCTATGTTTCAAGCCGCATTTTATAACTTGAACCTCCATGATCTTTGACCTTGGTGTGTGTGACCCTTAACCTCATATGAAGGTTCCCAAGGAGCATCTATGACCTAAGTTCTATACAATTGAACTAATTCTCAAATGAGGCCATTTGATATTTTTCAGCCCATTTTATAACTTGACCTCATATGACCTTTGACCTTGGTGACCCTTGACCTCAAATGCCAGGTGCATTTATACTAAAGTTTCTCTTGCATTGGACATTTTTTTTTGTTTTTTTTTTTTCTTTTTTTTTTTTTTTTTACTTCTAAAATTTGAACCTTTCTCTGAAAGTACGCACTGAAACACGACATAGGCACACCAGACCAGAATCATTGAGGACCGTTTTGGTCCCTCCTGCAAATCCTTGCAGATTACACAAGAATAAAAATACACTAATTTGCAGATCCAATTTGTATTTGATCTTTCCACTCAGTATTCATATGCAAAAGAAAGCGCATTTAACACAGCTGCAGTCCTGCCTGTTTTGTAATTTGCTTCTGACCAAGGGATATCAAGTTTATAGGTGACATATTTTTGCACCTTTTCATTATTGTGGTTTATATTGTGCCAATCAGCAAATGATAAGGGTCTCACATGGCAGAAGATCGAGGGTGTCAAAGTCAAAAGCACTTGACCGATCTAGACTATGCTGGCATGTTCTGAAGTGCAAACTGATATCTGCAAAGATTACTTTCGCATGTTTTCAATGAAGATGCAGAACATCCTATCAATTTGATTAAATGAATGGGCACAACTATCAGGACGTTGCATATAGTGCAAAACGTGGACTATGAAGGAGCTCCAAGACCAGTTACATGGGCACTTGTACCAGGCTACTCATGCGAGTTTAAAACATCTTAAGAAACATCCTACCCACGCAATCATATCTATGTATATACCTCCTTTCTCTACATTGTGGCACATAGGAGAACAGTTTGCAGGGCATGCTTGTAGGCCAAATTTGCAAGGACCAGATTATATGAGACCTCCTCCTATGGAGGACTTCAATGTCCACTGGTAGCAAACCCCCTGATATGCTATGGAGAGAAAATTCTGGTTTTACTTCGAAGGAAGCTGAACAGCGATGCAGGTTAAAGATGTTTGCTCAATGTGAAGGTGTCTCGGATCTTGAGAGAAGCTGAAGGATGACATAAGTGATATTGAGTGTTAAATTAATGTACAGTATTCAATTTATTCAAGGACAAAGATATAATAAATAGCTGACCTAAGAAGTGTCAAGTAAACTCACATTATTTGATGGATGACATCTTGACAAAATGTCATAATAAGAACTTTTCAAAACCAGTCATATTTCATTACATAAATTACTTAATACCTTAACTTCACTACACACCTGAAACTGCCATTATACACATTAGTCTTTGATGTCTACAGGACTTTATATGAAAAAAAGTTCCAATTAGCAATTTTTCAAGATCATCTTTGTTCTTTAAATCACACTTTCCTGTACGTGTATGGGTTGTCTACACTTACGGTCAGGTTTCTAATAGAGTTGATAAGAAGGGCATTTTTTTATTTTGCAACAAATTCATAGTCCCGACAAGGACTGATATTTACAACCTACATGCTAAACTACATCCTGTGCAAATTGTAATAAATTAAAATAATGGCCTAGTTTAAGTGCCAAAGGCTCAAGTTTTAATTGCAGGCCCTAATGTAATCAAGACATCACTTAATACATAGTGATTTATCAAAAATAAAGAATGATGTAACAAATAGGGCAACAAGTAAAGTTAAAATTTTGATGACACAAATTAATCCTAGACCGTTTATTTCATATTGAATGACTTAACGATGTCGGGTATGTTTGTGTGCATTGTCAATCAATTATATACATATATATGTGCACATGGCTCCTTCATAAGCCGGAAACAGGTCGCAGTGACACACACCCATTTTTTGCATAAAGGTGATTAACAGAATACCAGTAATCACAAAGAAATCCGTACATGCAAAAACCCTTTCCTTATGCCATGATATTCAAATTCACACAATTCAAAGTGGGCCGACAAATGAAGCACAGGACTGTCAGGCATTCCAGTCTGTGTCTACATAAAGCCACAAACCACAGGTAACTGTTAGCATTCCTGTCTTTGTCTACATAAAGCAAAGGTAACTGTTAGCCCTCTTCCAGTCTTTGTCTACAAATGCTTAAAAAAAACAAAAAAACCACCAGAAAGTTGCACATGTGGGATGCAGCATTGTTTGTAGACTTAAAATCTATCCTTGACTGTTGGGATTAGTCTATATAAGGCAACTTAAATTATACTTGCTTCATTGAAAAGATGAAATGGAGGATTTGCTCAGAGTTTCCAAAATAATGCAATCCTCGGAGTTGGTGCTCAATAACTTCATAATTACTGAGAATTGAGAACGATCTAAGGCAACTTGGAATGGGGTAATTTTGACAGCGGGTGACATAATAGCCTTTGTGTTTCAAAACTAGTGAACCTTATCAGAACAAAAATGGACATGATTAACCCAACTCGTTCTAGATCTGTTATGAAATTTGAATAATTCTCAGTAATTTTGAAATTATAGCCCCACTGGAGGATTGCATTTATTTTGGGACACTATTTCTGACGGGTCTGATCAAATGAGGAATATCACTGCTGCAACTTGTCCTGGTTTGTGAGGAGTTGGTACATATGCTTTGCTGTTCTTAGTCTTTTCATAAGCAGATGACTAGAATTTTGCAGTTCTCGGCTTTGCTTTGGGCCCCCCAGCCTATCTTACAACTTGACCTCTGACTGACCTTTGATCTCATTAACAAATAAAGAATCCTATGTTCGAGTAACCTATCCCAATTTATTTAGGATCCCAGCTATGACTCAAGTTTGTGTCCAATTGAACTTCAACTTTCAATTGAGGTCATTTTTAAAAAAAATTTAACATTTTAGCAACACATCCATGCACACTCTGCCACAACAGATTGCTAAGTGGTCCTGCCCGCTATGCTGGCAGCGCCAAAATCATCTGATGAATACTAACTTTCCTATTGCAAACAGAAAATAGTGTGGATTTCTGAGCCACTCCGAGGACTCTGGAAGATTAGGCAAGAAAGCAGTTATTTCATAGAAACCCAAATAAGAAATCAGTAATGTTCATAGATTAGAAACCAAATCTTTTTAAAAAAAGATTGAAAGTATGCGGCATAGGAAAGAAGTGGTGGGCAACAGGTAAAACTAACTTTCAAACGCTCGCTATATTCAAAGAAATAGCATTGGGCCACTCTTACTAACCCTTTGACCTTTTGCAGATGACCTTTGACCCTCATCAACATAATGAAGAGCCCTTGGGCATCTATGACACAAGTTTTGGTTTCCAGTTGAACTTCACTTCATTGAGATCATTTTACATTTATTAGTAAATTTTCACCTTTTGGGACCTCACATGACCTTTGACCTTACAAATGACCTTTGACGCTCATCAAGATATAAGTGATCTCATGGTGCACCTATGCACAATTGGTATCCAATTGACTTCACTTTTCAATCCAGTCATTTTAATAAACTAACATTTAGTGCACACACACACAGTCACCCCCACGGATTGCTAGTGGGGGTCCTCCATCTATAGCTGGCGGCCCACAAAATATGCTAGCAGCCACATTTTTTTGTGCACAACCAGATACATTATTTGGCAATGCCAGTATTTATGCCATGTCAAAGTGAACAAATGAAATGTTCTTGCAAGAGATATGCATTAATTTCACTACTGCTACATTTTTGAACAATCCAGTGCAATTTTGTATAATACGTTAGAACAACATGTACATCACAAAGCTGCAGTGAATTGCTACTCTTCAACTTGGTATCAAAATCAATCATTTTAATGAATCAACACAAGACATATTTTTCCAAATTACTTTGTCTCCCTGGGTGTGCATTTCACAAACAGATTTTCACATATGCATAGACCCATCATTAGCAAATGGTGTCGTAAGTTTAGTTATTACGGTCATACCCATTACTTTGATGCATTAACTGATGGGTCTACATTTGCATCGCCCAAGTCTGTTAATCCACCACTGGTGTTGGTGTCTGGTTGAATTTTTTGCATTCCTAACATTAACATTCCAAATTGTAAAAACCTTGCCCCCCCTGGCGTACAAAAAACCTTCTAGACCATCTCATACACCCTCTACATACTGTTACCGTTTACCTTCAAAATACGTTACCAGTTTCCCTTACCATCCAGGATTTGTGGTATTTTGCAGTTAAATTTGAGTACTTTATCAGATATTAGGACCATATATCATATGTGATGTCACGGGCACAGCAGCCTAAGAAATACATATCAACTTCAATCGTGTTCACTTTAACACTTCAACGTTTGCTTTCAAGGTTCAACAGAATGGTGCAACCTTAGTCATGTAAATATGTGTGGTTTACCTTTTTTGTAGTATTGGCAGTAGGTTAACAACTTAAACTACTTATTTGAACAAACAAAAAATTGATCACATAAACCAAATATGAGCCAATGTGAGCTTGAAATTTGAAAAAAAAACATCAAAAATTATATTTTTTACCCCAATTTTTGTTCAAATATAAAAATGTATGAAATTAAAACAAGGATAGATTATTTTTAGAGGGACATTACTTTAGGTTTCTTAATTTCGCAACATCCATTTTAATGTCAAAATATAAAAAATGGTTAATTTTTATGTTTATAGGCTATTGAATAAATGTCAAGTCCACACTTCCACTGCACTGCAGAGCAGTTACATTGCCTGAATAGCAGTCTCTGTCCAAGATGCTGCAATGCAGTAACTGCAACAAAGTTAAATTCGTTGTACTTTGCATTGCAGTGGGTTGCATCAAGTTGCAGTAGAAAGTGATGGATATATCGGCACTGCAGTGGAAGTATTCAACGGCCTTAAAAACCATGCTTAGATTTTGCCATTTGGAGACCCAAAAATTTGACATGATGAAAATTGTTATCCTTCAAAGAGGTGTTCGAATTGCTACTCAAAAACCACAAAAAAATTTCACCAGAAATGAACACGGAGGTAATTTGAAATTGACCCATTTAGTTTTAAAAACGTGCCAAAATTAATCATTAAAATGTGATGACGATCAAGCAAATGAGTCTGAAGGCGGTCAGATTCAATTTTTACTTTTCATGTAGGTGTGGGCACCATTTAAAAAGCTACATTTTGACTGAAATTCCATCAAATTGGACAATTCTTCTAAAGATATGATCAGTGAAGGGTGGCCCAAGAACAATAGGGAAACAAAAGACAGTTTTCCTTTGGTTATCTCAAAAATCAATATTTGCGACTTCCGACTCTTTTTGCTGATCACATCACCAAAATGGAAGTGCATCATTTTGTTGCAGCATGTTGTGGAATCAAAATGGTAGCAACATTTTGCACGACCTGAGTTAAAAGATCTGTTTCTTCTGTAGCTTAAAAAATTACAGCATTCTCTGCAACCATGTTTCAAGTTTTGGGGAAACGTAACAATGTACCTGCAGAAAGCTTTGCAAACTTTGATGAAATGGCTTTGTCGAAGGTCAGTGCGGAGTAATTAGAGGTCAAATCTGTGTACACCCCTATGAGTCTTGGGCCAAGTGGTTCCTATGACCTAATTTGAATGGGTCATGGTTATACATGTGAGAAAAGAACAATGGTTAATCTTTGTTAGCCGCTGCGGCCCTCTATACAGTGGGGGAAATATCCCTTTGGCCTTTCCTTGCGGATCACAGGCATATAATAAACGGAGGACAAAACCCTTGTTCAAATTTTGACTTGCCATGCAAAAAGCCGCATTGCAAATGGTATTTCAGTGAATCAAACAGTTACCTTGCATGTTGTTTTCACGCCAACATTTTCACAGGGCGCAATTGCTCAAAATAACCCCAGAGATATTTATCAGTCAAGTGGCACTTAAGCCCAAAATCAGAAATAGACATTGTGATTTGTATATTTTTCTTTAATTATCGGATAGAATAGATAATGGTGCATATATATGTCAGGTGAAGAACATTATTTTTGGACCTCTATTTTAGGTACAATATCCACTGCTCCTCCCAATCAGTAAACCCTTATAATTACCTTAAGACACCAAACCACTATCCTTCATGTTAACAAGCGCAAAATATCCACCATCTTCAACAATTTCTAAATTACACTATCAACCATTCTCTTTGATACAGGGACCATGAAGTTTTTGCATTGAGTTAGAACCCGCTATAATAAAGTAAAAGGATTATATTATATCTATAGACAATTTCTTTAACTTTGTAAAAATAAATATAGTACATGTTACCCGGGCTGAAATAAGGTGGAAATAGTTCGTCTATGATACACCACTACATAAAATTCACTATCTAGACTACAGTGAAAAGAGAGAAAAAAAATCAAAAAACAAAACAATAACTTGGCCACCTCTGTTTACTACGTTTTTCTTCTAGTATCAGCTTTAATAGGCTTACTGTATTTTGCGAAACGAAACAGAACTCCCATTGGATTACCACGCTTATTCCGTTAAGCACGTTATGCGTGCGTGACGGAATAAAGCATGTAATCCAAGGGGAGGGCTGTTTTCGTTTTCGCAAAATAACAGTAAGCCTCTTTTAACCCACTCTCCAATAAAACTGGGTACATCCATTAGTGATTTGGAACATATACTTTTAAATGGTTTGTGTGTACGTTTGTGCATGTGCCAAAAAACCCTTAGACCAAGTCAAGACAGACTGCAGGACTGCCGACATGAGCAGGTAAAGGGGCATTTCCCCCTGGGTCCAGGCCTGTGAGGGACCCATAAACAAAGTATGCACAGCTGTTCGACCCATAGACAATTTGTGTATTTTTAGACAAACTTTAAGCAGAGGCGATACAATTTTGACAACTGACAGGTAGGGACCGGACATACAAAAACTATTACGTCTGCAAAAATCCAATCTTGCCATGCCTACAAAGGTCATGACAGACAATGATGGCCAAGTCCCTTCAATATAGCAACTCACAAACTAGATTACATCAATACAGACACAACCAATTTAGCGCTTTGATGTGGATCGGTCATGGGTGTTCCCATGACCCACATGAGACTTTGTCCATTATTCATTCAAAAATAACCCTTAATACAGTGGAGTTGATTTTAACTCTAAACAGTTTTGGAATAAGAGAATAGTGCTTTATAACATAACAAAAAATCAGATTTTTTTGTCATGATTTTGCTTTTGTGTGTTAAACCAATGATGACATCCAAATTTGGGATTTCTAAGCCGCCACCGCCTAGATCATGATTTGTAACTCATATAGAGCCCTCTATATGCCCGTTCTCGATAGATGTGTTAACTAGCTTTTTAGGAAAGATCATATTGCCTGAAATGAAATTTCATAAAATTACACAGGAGGACGTTAGTGGAATAAATAATAAACCAAATATTATTGTCAAAAGTGTGTCGCGATTGCCATTCCAGCCCTACAACTAGTGCTGGGATGTGCTACACATTTAAACGGAAAGACTACTGCACATTCACACTGGGCAAAAACTACTTAATTTTCAATATTAGTTGAATTTCCAATTTCAAATTTTAAAAATTATCCGCCATCGGTAAAAATAAAGCTATAAATTCCAGTACTGCTGCTTTAATTTCCGACTTTTACGGAAACAGGGAAATCTTGTGGTTTGTCGAGTTCTTGTACATATTCCGTGGTGATACATTCGAAGAAGGGATGCCACAAAAAAACACACAAACATATGGCGGCAACCCGTAGTTTCGTAGTGTGCATCGTTTCCGCGGGCATTTTTTTCTAACTGCAAAATTGGATAAAAACATTATGGGATGTAAATTTAAAAACATGTTGCGCTTCATTTGATATCATACTGACTCCAAAGCCGGAAAATTGGAATTACAAATGAATTTATGGTGAAAAGGAATTGCCCTTTTTTCCTGAGGTGCAAAATTCGGCAGTCGTCTTTCATTGTTACACATTACACGGATACTAACCAAACAGTGTTCATTATCCCCCCGAAGAGAAATTAAATAGGCAACTCCTAGCTCTATATACAACACACATGTGAAAAGGAAATGATATCATTGTTGCAGTATAAATCTACTTAAAACTCCATTTTCAGTAATTCAAATTAGTGAATTGATATTGGACAGACACATACATTCATTCAATACTTAAAACGCATATGGTGCCTCCTTGTGAATTAATCCTGTACCAATGAACATTTCCCACTGTGTGACCCCGAAAATTGTCTATAAGTGATATTTAGAATTTTAAGCCTTGGCGACACAATTTGACACAGATATAAGTAGGGACCTGCAAAAGCAATTAGACCCAGAAATAAAGTGTCTCAGAAGACCGGTGCGCATTTTGTTTAAAATTGATCTTTTAGCGCATTATTTTTTACTCACTTTTAAGATTTAAATAAGAAATCAGAAAAAAATAATAAATTAAGCCATTTCCTCTGAGACAAACTTGTTTTTTTTTGCCTTACCTCTGCAAAAATCAGAATCCATTGTGGGAATTTCCAAATAGGCCTACAAAGGTCATTATTTGTGTGTTTATAGTGCCCTCTAAATGCCCATTCTCACATAGAGAGACATTTAAACTAGATTTTAAAGAAAATCATATTTGCCCACAATGAAATTTCGTCAAATTTACACAGTATGAAGTTAGTGAGATTAATAATCTATATTAGTTGTCAAACGTGTGTCGCCGTTGATACTTTTTGTTTATTTTGAAAAAAATTAAAAATATTAAATGTATTTTCAAACCCTGTGGGTTTCCAGTACCAAAAGAATCATAACAGCCTGGAGTGTTTTTTTAACTCCTAATAAACTACCTTCAAAATTGCTTGCATATATTACCTCTAATGCGACCTATATTCAAAAGCAAAGGCCTCTAATTGAGTCATACCGAAGTGCATTTTAAGAAGTTGTAACCAAAACATCTTCCACATGTTCAATTTTCACAACTTGACACCGCCTTATAAGAGAAGATTTCAGTAGCTTCCCACAATGCCACATCGCTTCCATGATGTTTTTGTACAGGTACTGATGTGAATCGTTAGTGATGAACATGGCTAAATTGACAGTACTGATCACAAACTTGCATTTTTAGAGTGTTTTCATCTCTAATGATCACATGACTACGTAGAAAAAAAAAAAAAAAACTTCCATGAAGCAATCATTGTGGGAAGCACTGATATCTTCTCTTCGCCTTAAAGTTAATTCATGTAGTGCCAAATTTTCCTGTCTGTGTAGTCTGCACTTCAGCTACTGTTTTTCTGGCAAGCTACGGCTCAGTATAAACCAATGAACCACTTGTGAAATGTAGCTACAGAAAAGGTCTTTGTGGCCACAGATTAGATTCTGCATCTGAACCATCTAGATTGCCCTATACTGCTGTGCAAACAAAAATAATTACAGGCCTTTGTAAACAAAATGGCGAAGAAGGGATGCATCTCATACCCCACTTCATATTTCACACAAAAGGGATTCAATGTGGTTAAGCCATGGTGGAATACCTGGGCAGTAGCGTCCACTGCCAATGTTGCTATATACTTGACCAGCGATAATAGGCCGTATTATTTGCCTTTTGTTGTTCCTGTTTAAAGTATCTATTCCTTATTAATGCCACCCTTCCAGCCAACGCTAGTGTCATGCAACCAATGCTCATTGAGTCCTTAAAATTTTGAAATGTATTGGGCCTATTTATGTTTTTCAGACTTCAGAAAATTGAAGACGCCCCCCTATATTTGATACCGATCAATGTAATATGTGGTAACACGGTGCCTGGATGAGAAACGCAGCAGCTTGAAATCTCCCCCAAAATTCATAAAAAAAGAATGCTCGATAAATGGGCGCATTAACCTAGAATCTACTTCTATGACAATACCACCCAGCACAAAAAAATTAACTACCTCCCTGTGATGTTTCCTATATTACTTTTCAAATTATTAACCATTAAAAAACAGCTACAGCAACATACCCTTGCTTTGTTACATATTTCAAATAGCAATTATGCTATTTCTGCTACTCACCAACTTCATAAGCGTCATTTGGTACACCATACTATTTCCAACAAGCTACAGAGCAAAATACAATGGCTAAAAGCCTCTTGCTCATATTCACTGGGCACTATTTCACTAAGCAGTAAAACATGTATTGGGCTTTGAAAAAGCAGTTGGTCAGTTGGCTATTTTAATTAAATACACATTTTTACCCCTTCACAATTGTTTAAGAGTAAAATACAGCAAGTAGCTATGCGTCATCCCCCTGGCAAATTGGCAGTTCTGGAACATGAACTTAGATGACCTTTGCACCTTTGTCCATATCCCTTGACATCATCCACATGAGACCCCTATTGCACCTTCACCCCACGTCTGGATTAAAATCGGACTAAACTTTTTGAAGGAGACACTAAAACCACAACCTAACCAAACGGAAACGCACACATACATACACACATACGGACATTCGCACCCCGCACTATCCCCCCTCTGCTTTTTCAGCCGGGGATAAAACACACTTAACCTCAAGCTTTTTTTTGAGTGCACTTTGCACATTTTTCAAAGAATTGCCCTATTTTACCAAACCACTGTTGCTTCAGCAAAAAAAGTGTTCTAATACAGGAGAAAATTTTTAGCTTTGGCTTGTTTTGCAATTAATTGGAATGAGGCCCAGCCAGTTCCTTTTCTTAACGACCTAGTGCAGGATACTAAATTTCTACCATTGAACCTATGTACAGCATGCAGCAACATACAATGTACGTTTCATTAGTTTTCACAATGAATTGGTGTTGAGAAGCTTTTTCCCCCGCAGGCACGCTTTGGGCAGGGGACCCTTTCTATAGAAATTAAGTACTAAGTTGTAGCAGCGTGCCCCAATTTAATTTGTGGGCCCTAACACATATCACCCAGTCAATATGATTTAGATTTTTTTGTCCTTCGTTTATTTACAATATTCCAAAATGCCCTTTTGTCACCTTATTGCCAGTGTACGTTCAGTGTAAAAAGAAAGGAATTACACCATGGTTTTGGAATCTCATTAAAAAGAAAATGCATATTTTTTTTATTTTTTTTATTTTTTTTATTTGTTCCTTTCTTTCTTCTTCCCTTTTAAGGCACCAGGGATTCTGGAAGTAGCTCAATCTTGAGTCAGAAAGAATGGCATTTTTTATTTACTCAAATAGTACATTGTGCACTTTGGACTAAAATCAAATCTGATTTTATTATGTGGCGAAGCTCAAAATCAAAAGGAAGGACAAGTTTACAAAATATCGAGAGCCACAAAAGTTTGAGGTATAGTACAGTTTCATGTGGCCATTTCATACACAGGTGCATAAATTGCTGACAAATTTGTAGAAATATATTTTTATTTTAGTAAGGAAATTTGGTATTAAAATTGTAAATATTGAAGGGCCAAAAATACTTGTAATGTTAGAGCAATTAATGCTACAGCAAATGCCAGTAGAGCTGTCATCAAAATGCAACAAATGCCTACCGACATAGACATAAAACGTTGACACTGACAACATCAAATTTGTTCCCTAATGACTGAAGATTGTGATTATCTTCATGAGTTACTAATAAAATAATTTCAACCAATGGAAAATAAGAAAAAAAAAAACCTGAGCACTAGACATAAATTACATCATCAACCAATGAATACATGAGAATCTGCATAAAACACGCCTATATGCGTTAACTTTCAGGTCACGGTAATATTGCAGTAACATAAGTTTCTGGTGGCTGTCAAGCCTAGCCTCAGCATGATTTACGGTGCTATCTAGGCATCATTTGTCTTGAAGGTACAGAAAACAAGGAAATGTAATTTTTAAAAATACATAGGTCCTCAGACCGCATGTGTCGCCTACCGTCGCAGTTTTATATGATAGGCCTCATATCAACAAATGAGGGATCTAATGTTGCACATATGACTCCAGTTTGGGTTCTCAATGGAACTGTCAACTTTTCATTGAGTCAATTTTTACATGTTCTGCCTATCTTACAACCTGACCTCATAACTTTTGACCTTGTTATGTGATCTTTTTACCTCATCAGCAACAGAGGGATCCGATGTTGCATCTGCGACTCAAGTTTGGTTTAAATCCATCGAAATCAAATGTAACCCTTTTTAACACGACAACAACAACAGACATCAACAGACAACAGTGGACAAAGTGATCAGTGGGTCTTCCTGCCTTAAGGCAAGAGACACAAAAATGACAAAAAGTACAAAAATGTGAATGATACTGTGATTTTTACACTATGTAAAATATGGCTTTGCCATTGTAAATCATTTTTTTTCCCAGATTCAAATTACTCTATATTCAGTTGTGTATAGATCTATATGAAATGAAAGGGTAAGTAAGACTCGCACATGTGCCCTGTTCATAATTAAGTCTGATACAATGATATTTTTATACAAGTCCTCCAAGGTGGTCACCTATTCACAATTATCATAAGAGTATTGTTTTCTAAAAAAAAGAAGAAAAGAAACATTTCTAATTAGACTTTGAAATTACATAGGTTTTGACTGTTTCCACCTTTGGTCCAACCACTCAGTACTATAAAGATTATAAATTTTAAAAAGCAAATAAAGCAAGGGGGAAAAGGTGCTATATTTGTCATCTGTGGTAATTTCTATACAGCAAACCAATTTATCAACAGCTCAAAAATGGTGTGAAAAAAATATGCATACTATTTGAATTAATAACTTGCTAGTTTATATACACATATCTAAGTGCTGTGCCTCTGGTCAGAAGAGATACCCCCTGCAGTTTTCTGTGCCACACTTGCATTCGATAGGCTGAAGCTTTGGTGCCGAATCTGATGAATTGATTTCACCTGCAATGACAAATGACAAAACTTACGTGTGTTAACATTTTTTGTTAGACAAGATGCTTTTAAACAAAATACAGCATTCCCTAGAAGGCATGTGTCATCTGCAAAGTGCAATCGCAGTTTGACCTCTGCATGACCTCTGACCCTGGCTGCCCTCATTTTGAATTTTGGCAAGTTCACTTGAGATTATTTTCACCAAGTTTCCAAGTTAATTTACATCACTTGACCACTGATGATGGCACCAAGGCTTTTGAGTCCATCCCACAATGCACCAGTTTTGGGAAATTTCACCTCAATAAGGTCCATGTGAATTCCCACAAAAATCATATCTTAATATATAAAACCCTGACTTTTACACTCACTTTAACCCACAAAGCACTAGTCCTTAGGGAAGTTTTAACATTATCATGAAATGTCTTACGGCTCTTCAACTTCTTGACACTATTATCCCCCCGTACTGACATGTGATTAGTACAGTACAGTATATAGACACATTGCAATGCATTTATGGGTTGATTCAACCAACTGGAAGTCAATAGTTGTAAGGTGACACAATGACACACCTGTCCACCAAATATTACTCCTCAGAGACACCACATGATCAGATAAATGAGGTAAAGTAAATAACACTTGGGCGTGGTTGTCTACCTTGCAAGTTGGGATTTGTGTGTTTAAAGTTTTTAAAAAACTTGGAATTGTGCTAATTACAAGGTTCACATTAGTGTGCGTTTTTTTGCGTCTTGACGCACTTTCCAAAGGTGGACGCCTTGGCTAGATATATAAAAGTTTGCGTCTTATGTGGACGAAAATATAGCCACTTAACTATATAAAATCACAGAGTTTGCTCGGGCACATGGGTCACAATATTGTAATAATTTTTCACTCAAACCATAATAGCTGTTACAATTAAATACATGTACACATCGTGAAAATAAATATAGGTTTAAAATTGACTGGATTTACGTCCTTGTATTTAGTTTCACTAACCTCTCCTCACTGTCCCAAAGGGTATTCAGAATCAAGTACTCCAGTTCCCTTCGTTTGGAGTTTAAGGATCATCAGGGTAATTAATTTTAAATATGCCAGTCTCGTTTTTGGAATGGAATGTGTTTGATGTTGCACTCCTTAAAGTTGGCACCAAGCGATTTTCAAGTCATCCCTATTTTCTGGTGATATTAGTGATTTCATAGAGATTAGACACTTACTAGACCCCCTATTTATTGGGTTACAGAAATAGCTTAAACTAAAACAAACACTATTGGTATGCTTATATTTCCAATAAAACATGGCGAATTGGGTGTATTTTCTCCTATATACGAAATTAGTTTCAACATTATAGTACAAAGGGTGGGGGGCAAAGAAACACTTTCAGCTTAACCTTTCAGATGGGGATATTTTTGATAGAAAGCTTTACACCAGTGCCAAAATCAAATTTTCACATTTTTAGGGACACCTGTTATTTGAAATCTCTCGTTGCACCTTTAAGTATTACAACATTGCTCAAAAAACCTTGACAAGCATATATTCGAAGTTGACCGCACTTTTCAACTCAGGGAAACAAATTTGCGTCCAAGTAGACGCACTTTTTTGAAAACCTAGTGTGAACCCGGGCTATTAATGCTGTAATTGGTATGTCGTGTTGGGTCTGACGCTTGGAAGAGTTTTGAGACAATGTTTTTTTTGCTTGTGGCCTTATTTCATAAACTTATTTTGTTTTGGTATCGACCCCCGCGCCAAAAACGTATTTCTGAAACAAAAGGCATGCGTGCACATCTATTAAATTGCGTATTAGATTCCCGTTGCCGACAGGGGTTGGCCGTTAAAATACCAGAAGCGTTTAACCGCTGGTTTAACCGTTTAAACGGCAGGTTTTTGCCGCCTATTTTGGCAAAAACCTCAATTTTGCCAAAAATAGCTTTTGGGGACATTTTTCAAAAACTGCAATTGTTGGTTTTTTATTAACTCTGTAGAAGTCGGGATAAAAAGTACAGAAAAGTGAGGTTGAAAGGTACAGTCAAAACAACTTCTAGCTTTTTTATTACATTTACATGATACAGTTTTTATCTGGGACCATACTTCACTCATGAACTAACCTTAGTGGGAAATGACTGAAAACTCACGTGTACTTTAAAATTTGATCTTTTTTATTTTTTTTATTTTTTCTTGAGTAAAATTAAATAGTACATAAATTAATAAACAAAAATGAATTATTGTAAGGCTGAAAAATAAAAAGGGGGAAGTAAGAGCAAGTAACCTTGCATTTAGTTGATGTATGTAAATCCACAGCTAGTATTTTGAGTCTGCATGGGCAAGAAAACTTTGCTTGTTTGAAGAATTGTCACATGTACTTTTTAATTTTATTTTTCTTTTCATTTTTACAAGTTCTCCCTCTTAGTGTATTTTTGTGTGGACAATAATGCAAGACATGTGACTATTTAGTTAAGTTAAAGAGGTACTTAATTTAGTATTACATACCCTTGCATGACGACCTTAGGCATTTCCTGTTTTTGCCGTTTAGAACTAGGTTTTAAACTCTTTCTGAAAAACCAGTTTTTGCCGGCATAAAGCCAACCCTGGTTGGCAGAGCGTTTGTCACACACCTCTGAGTTTACGCGTCTTTCCACAGAATTTAATTTTCAAAATTACTGGTTTCAGAAAAAAAATAAAAGACACAACATTCGTTACAGGTTTCCTCAAATACCGCAACAAAAGTGCAATTTGACAATTTTATTGGTGCAGAACTAAACTGACACAAATTCCATCCAAATATGGCCCAGGGTCCAAGTGAATCATCATGAAAATGATCAATTCACTATCTCAATCACATCTGAAACACTTTTATAACTTTACAGGCTACTTCTACGTATTTTCATAATTTAATGTCAAGGGTTAGTTATAACATAAAAAACTGATTGATTTTTTCTATAGTAATGACATAAAGACAAAATAGTTTCACGATAGGGAAGTTACAGTCCTCGATTGAGCTGAAATAGAGGGAAAATATGCTTAGTGAGGTTGAAAAAAAAATCATTTGCTAAGCATATATGGCATTCTATTAATTCAAATTGGTTAAAATGTTGTACGTGTAATTCGTATAAATTTGCATTTTATGGCTTGATTTTTATTTGAAGTTTGACTTGTTCCATCTGTGTGATGCAAAACACAACCCTAAGACGTACAATGACATGCCCTGGAGTAGGAATATATATATTTGCAGAATAAAACAGTTATTGGTATATAAAAATAGCATGACATTGATAGCTGGAAAATCTAATTGGATGCATTGTAATGTGGATGCACCAGCTACATGTACAAAGCCAATTGTGTTACCACAATAAAGAACGCAAAAGGTATCTTGCATTGATTCAAGCAGACCAATCTATTTCATTAGCCAGGCAGTACAGTGCGTTCCATCTACTTAAGGAGTGAATACTGTATCCTTTATTAATACCATTACACACAACTGCATATCTAACAGCTACTGTAACTGGTGTAATTTTGAATTGTTCTGGTACCAAGCTGGTTACAGATGGGAGTTCATTTTGACTTAATACATAGTAGGCAAATTCTGATCTAGATAAATGTTTTGCTTCAGTGCCAACTGGTGCCACAATCATACAGATGTAATAAACCTTGATGTAAAGCAGGAATGGAAAAAACATTGCCATCCATTCTTCCACTTTAATAATTTTCGAAAAAAGTTACTGGGCCCAATACCAATTCTTTTCCCCCCATTCAACAACAATGTAAATGAACTACTGTTTTTAGATATCTATTTTAAGATTTCTTAAATGTAAGATCAAAGATATAGTCCAGTTTTTAAAAAACCATTACAGATAGTCTTGAAACTGAAACCATTTTTGTCCCTGTTTATCGCACAAAGTCCATTCACATCAAATATAGCTATCACATTCTTCATACATAAACTTGTTATGTGAACCTTTATGAGTTCAATGGGTGTCCAACAAAGTCTAGCTACTTTTAAGATGAACCTGAATTGATTTTTTTTTTTTCAAAAATAAAGTTGTGTGAAATCTCTTAGATCTTTAATAAATCAAGGACCTTTCTGTTATGTTCTATATTTAATTAAGTTTGGCAATGTTTTTAATTATGTGATAACAAAAAGTCTCTGATCTTGTATGTGTACTGAACCTACAAGTGCAACATTTTTAAATTGTTGCCCTGCAAAGATGGAGTGAAACTTAATAGAGCTCTACCTTAGATATGAAAAAAAATTGTTTCCGAGGCCCAAGATCCTTTCAAAAGTGTTTTTCAATTGAACAATCTCTTATGTAGACCAATGGTCTGTGTAAATTTTTTTTTTTTTTTTGTTGGGAAAAGCTCCACTAATTTTGCTCTAAACAAAGATCAAGTGCCTTGGTAAAGTCACTAATTTCATTTTAATTAAAGTCCAAGTTTACAAAAAGCTCGATGTAACTAGACATCTACTTGCACAGTCCCAAGGGCTTATTAAGATTCTCATTTTAATTTTTTAAAAAATGTACCCCAAGTTATTTGATATTTTTAGCTAAACCACTCTGAGGGGTTTCAATGGATGAAAAAACTACCAAAATGTCTACAAATACAAAAGTTATAATAAGTTAAAAGTGTTTTACAAGACTTAGTGAACACACATAACTGATAACAATTTACCTGTCATTTGGTAGTCAAAAGTTGAGTTCTTCGCCTCGGCTATAATCCCCCCTGCAAGCAAACAATGCATCCTAGGTAGCTGGGGTCAGATGTCCTATCCATACACCATATAGACTAGATTAGTGTCCCTGAAAAGAGAAAATAAATATTGTTTGTTTGTGTGGCAATTTACTAGTATATTGTGAGAAAGAAGACTGTTTTATACTGAAACAGAAATACCATTCATACGGGGTTGTTAGTTTCATGTAAACCAGTTAAAACAAACGCCACCAAATGGTGTATTTTAAAATGACATGTGGTAAAATTTAGAGACCATCACACATCCTGGAAAATAATAAACTTTACAGTATCTCACTAAGCCTGGAAAAAGTGGGTAACTTGGGAATATCATGTCCCTAAGAAATTCTGCTTATTTCACAACTTTTCCTCTTATAAAAATGGAAATAGCTAAGAATTGAAAGAAATTTTGTCAATCTCAGAGGGAAAGGTGATTGTTTTCTGGGAATTTGAATTTTTTTTTTTATCATCCCTGGATATCTCACGCTTTCAAATTGTTCATATTTTCCCTGTATTCAGGTTCCACTGCCAGTGTACGAGTTTTCACTTTCCATCTCAATATTACGATTTCATAGAGAGTATTCAACCCCAGAGGGTGAATTGAGTCAATCCCACATTGCAACCAATTTTG